>JACBYL010000033.1:0-190358 GCA_015266385.1 Trichoderma oligosporum | reverse complement strand
ATTTATATAGTATAAATTATTAATATATAACTTTATATTACCTAGGCTTATAATTATTATAAAGCTTAACTATACTTAAATTATTTTTTATAATTAGCTTTACTATATTTAATAAAGCTATAGAAAAATTATCTATTGCTTTTATTATTAGCCTTTAAGTTTATAAATATTATTAAATAAATAATAATTTATATAGTATAAATTATTAATATATAACTTTATATTACCTAGGCTTATAATTATTATAAAGCTTAACTATACTTAATAAAGTATAGAAAGGATTATATAAATAGCTTTATTTTATTGTAAAGAGAGTGCTTTATATTAACTAAAGTATATATATAAAGGCGCCTCAATAAGGCTATATATCCTTAACAATAGGGCTAATAGAAGCTAGTCTCTTTCCGGTCTATCTTATCTTTACAATTGTATAATAGCTTGGGCAAGGCTTGGTCCTGGCATGACTTACCTTTTTCCTAAAGGCATTCACAGGAATAGCTTAAATCTAGTACAAAATAAAGGGTTTATTTTTTTTTTTGCATTTTGAAGGGTATTATGTAATAGAAAGGGTCAGTCAGGTAGGCAGTTATAATAGTAATAGTATTTCCCAAGACTAATTCTTGGGGAGGGAAAAGAAGGCTATTGCTAATGCTATAGAAGAGAGGCTTATATAACCTGTGGCTAGGGCTATGTCCTAGCGATGCCTTCGTTATCCTCCTCCTTCTGGAAGTCCGATACAGCTCCGAAGCCAAGGCCCACTGCCTAGTCCGGGCCCGTGGTAGGCCGGTCCTCCTAGGTGGGTGCCTGAGGCTCCGGTATTCTGTTACACTAGGTGTGACAAAAATAGCGAACGCTATGGAGTACAGTTGTTGGTATAATTATGGCATAATTATGGCTTATATCGTCACATGACTCAAGCTCTGTGGTACGTCGCGTTTGGTCTTGCTCAGCCTTGCTCGTGGGTTCTGATATGAAACCCACTATGATCTACGCACCGCTCTATATACGGCTGGGGCCTATTAAGTCGATACAATAGATATGGTCAATCTATACACACGACTTGAGTCGTACATTGATATCCCATTCAATCTATGGCTCACTATCATTCTCATTTTCGCCTATAAATGCGTTATTCGAACCCCTGGACTGCTTTTGCTTGTAGTCTTTGGCGTTAGCGCGACTATTGCGGTATTTGACAAAACATCTACTATTGGCGAATTGGCCAAAATCATGTGTGAACTTCCTTTGGGACTCGGCTCTGTCCTAGCATTCCTCATTGCGAATCGATCCTTCCAGATTAAATTTCTACCATCTTTTACAACCTACGTTAATTTCGCGGTATATGGCAATATTGGCATGATGGTGGCGACTCCCGCAGACGGCACCATTCGGGGGTGGTGTAGCAAGGTCACTTGTGCTGCACTCTTCATTTGGATAGTCCAACAGGGGTACCGCGCTCGATGGAAGACAATTGTTCTTCATAACAATTTGTTTGTCTTCACTTCGGTTAGCAAATCTTGGATATTTGCACACGCAATTTATAGGTTCATTCTTTTGACGTTGCCGTGCTTTGGGTCCGGATACCGGTATCGTCTTCTAGAGTTATACTCTCTTACTACAATGTTTGCCCTGTCATCAAAATCAAACCTTCCATTCGAGTATTGCTTTGGAATGGCCGATACATTGGTTGTACCCCTAGTTGCAGGGTGGTCGGCGATTGCAACGACATTTAACCTTGTACCAAAACCACACAATGTAAACAGCAGCAACTTGCTCTCAAACCGCATTGGGACTAATGGAGATTTATATCTAAGTGCTATATTGCTGGCTCTTACTGCTTTTAGTTTTTTCAAGATATATTGGGGCATTACTGTATATCGAAAGCTATAATGGTAAAAATAATTTATAATAATCAAGAAATATTTTTTAAAAAAAAAAGATTATATATACAATTATTAATTTATTGCAGCGTATATCTTTATTGTAAGTTCGGGTAAGCAACAATGCTTTCACATAGTCTTATATAAACGAATAGTCGTTGAGAACCAAGCCACACCAAATGTAATTGCTAATATAATAGCAATCGGTCAAATTACCGTTACATTAATCAAGTCTTTGTAATTATATTAGCTTCATATCAAATACGATGTGCAAGATAGTAAAAGGACTTTTCGCCCCAGGCACATCTGCCCTTTAGCTCTATAGCCGAATTGGACTGTCTCGTTCCGGGCACATTAGCCTACACAGGCTTAATAGAATAAGTGCTCGTAATATACCGAGATATAGCTAATACTAATAAAAACCCTTTAACTTAAAGTTATAAGCCTGATGTAAGTGTGTATTGTACATGATATAAACTATTGAATTTAGGCATTAGCTAGAAAAATTATAAAGTGTTAATATAATATATATTGTAGTTTCTTGAGTAACAAACCGCTAGATCCCCCTGATAGTTGCACTTTGCGATGATACCGTACTTTACACCGGTTTATAACGGGTCTGGCAGTTATCCGGCCCGGCAGTCATCTAGCCTGGTTACATTTAATCTTGATTTTCAGTATTTTAGGCAACTGATATGTTTTGAGTGGCCGACATACTCCCAATTTTGTTTAAATAGGAAAGAGTTATGTAAAGAAGAAGGGCTTTCTCATTCAGGCAAGGGCTATTAATCTATTTTATAACTTATTTCGTATTAACGCTTGAAATCAGATAGTTGCTCGTACTCTATATATTATTCATATTTTGGTAATTATTGATATGCTTGAATAATTGCCTGAAACATACAACTAACAAAAGAATATAAAAGACTAAAAACTTCTCACTTAAACAATAAATCGATCTTAACATCCAATTGAATATAATCAAGAGAGCAATGATTCACTAAGATACTATCAACGAGTTACTTTAACTATCTCAATATGCTATCCTATAAGGTATGTCTTCAGTGAATATTCTTCTATTAAATTTCACCAAAACTAAAATATCTTTTTAGCAGCTCGTCATCCTCTTATCCTTCGCTAGCAGCCCGGTCGCAGCATCAGCATCTCTAGACTTCTGGATATACTTACCTCCTGACAGCACTTGCGATATCAACCACCAGAGCACTATATTCCCTATCTTTGAAAATGATTGTACTGGCATTCCGTTCTATATAAACCCGCCAACCCTCAGTCTACAGCCTTGGGGCACGTCTTGCCCTGAGGGAACGGAAGCTTATGCAATGCTCTACAATGGAACGGAGAAGTGCGATAACACGCCTGTTGCTCAAGTTGGTCCCATTAATAGTTTTACTTGTATTCCATGGAACCAGACGAGCCTCGACCAATCACTTAGATTTGTGTGTAAATAAAATGTAGATATACTGTCTAACAAGTCTTTACACTTCGAGGCAACTGCTACAAAAACACATTTAATGGTCGTAACAATAGGCTTACCTAGTTGGCAAAATGAAAATGCAATTAGTTTAACAAACCAATCCAGAGTTTAATCAGCTTGTTAAATTGAGACTTAATATTTATAAAACCATGGAGAATACTCTTTTAAGAAAGTTCGAGCAAAAGCGAAGTTCGACACTTGATATGCTCTATCATATGATGTAGCACACTTTCTCGATATAGTCTATAATTTCTATACGTCCATCAGAACATACACTTTGTGATAGTTCACTTAGTATAGACTGCAGCTCGCCCACGGGCACCGGCGGGATTCCATTCATTACTAACGGAAAATGCTACACCACATCGTCAACAGTCGGCGCCGATGAACAGTAGTTGGCAAAATTAGACTTTGCTAAATCGTTTAAAATCATAGTGTGGTTCATGACAACAAATATCATCCAACGTTGCATTCAACAAAGCCTTAATTCTACGCTCTAAAGCCGGCATCACATGCTTATTTCTAATATGAAGTAATAAGTTCCAGACGCAACCCGTTCTAAATCCGGCCCCTATTAATGATTTCGGATGCATTTATGCAAAGCATAAGACATTAATTGATGATGACAGTATAAATACTCATTTATAGAAGCTCGCTGAATAGATTGAAACATATTAGCTAATCAAACTTAAGCTAAACTTCTATTCAATGTATTCTATTCAATGTAATCAAGGTGTATAGGTGAATATATGATGTATATAAGATATTGACTTCAAAATTATACTGTTGACGTGGTTTCGGAAGTCTGATCAGGCTTTACCAAAGCAAAAAACAGATGAATTTAATTTAGTATATATAGAAAGATATGTTTACAGCGTAAGGCGAAATGGGTTTCCCTCTTTTATCAAGCAAGAATAACAGTAGATAGCCAATTACAGGCAGAATTCAACGATTTATAAGAAGGACTGCATTATGGACGTCAAAAAGAAGCCTTATATAAATATGTTATTCTTCTGTTCGTTTCCCGCAGTACCTACAACGAGATGCAAGGATAACTTGCTTATGAACTGTTCCTGCTTATTAACAAAAAAGAAATGTGAAGTGATCTTCACCGCTATACGGAGTATCAGTAATTTTCAAATGTCTAAATTTATTGTGTGTAGTTATTTGAGACCTATGGCGCAAAGTCGTCATTGTCGCACTTTTCTGAAACATTATCTATGGCAAAGATGTAATGTTTCTCTTTAGAAACAAATAGTAATGACGCCGTCCGAGACAGAGAATGGATCTCATAACAGATAACGGATATAATGGTAGAAACATAGGCTGCCCGGTTACAATCTTAGTAAGGTTTAAAGTCCCATTTTTGGGCCCAGATGTAAGAAGTTTATACTTTTAATTTTAAGGCAAAAGGAACCCTACAATAGTCTATTGATTCATCTTGTTATCCAAGATATATCTTACAGACTCATTAGGGCCATGCCGGGTAGGAACACCTTGACTAGAAAACCATTATAAGTTTTATTAACATATAAATGTGTTTAAATAGTATATCGAAGAAGTACGATCTTCCATGGCTATAAGAGCAAAGAGTCATCATCAAGGATAAAAAAGGGCATAGTGTTGTGGATATATGAACCATCCCATCCCCAATTCAAGTTAGAGAAACGGAGTATTAAATTGAACCTAATATTCTAGGCGACGGAGCGGTCCGACTTCCATGCGGGGCGCACAAACTAACTAACTAGACGATATGTTTGCTTTAAGATCTTTCCAAGCAGCTGAATTCATTATAAATCATGCTCCTTAGTCTAAGCAGACTCAGACTTTCAATTCAAGCACTATCAATACGAATCCTAAGACATCAACTGCTGCGCCTATCACTTAAATTTGGCCCAGGAGAATTTATAAAGTGCTGGACAGTGATTTAGGATCACCAAGAGTCAGGCTACTTCAGCAGTATTACTTCAGAAACTGCCATCTACTAATGTAGGCATTAGCCGCTTTGCCCATATTTAATAGACGATTATAATTTATTAAATCAATTGGTTAATTAGGCAGAAACTTTATCATTCATTTTCACATGTGTATCTTAAGAAATACGAAACATAGTTGTATTGTGTGAGACTATGCTGATGTCCACATCGTAGTGATTAGTTACTACATATCAAATAATAAGTACATTCCGGAGTATATAAGAATAAATTGAATCCCTATCTCCACCCAAGCCACCCTCCATTTCCTAAAGCAGGAGATATGTTATCAAGCGTCTTAAAGACCTGGTCTTTTACCGAAAGAAGAGTATCAAGGGAAAGGATTTCCCTCTTCCTCAAAGGCCCTTTAAAGATTATACAGTCTTTTCCACTACTTATCTGCTGTTTAGCAATTAATCTATAGTAAAAGCATTGTTACATAGCAACTCAGGTCGGGCCGAGCGCGACCATAGCGGTGGAGAGCATTTGCGTGCTTGGCGGCTTGACTGGTTCGTGATGTTCGGCATGCAGTCAAAATCAGCTTAGCTTTATATGGGGTAGTATCATTAGGAGCGTGGCACCAATAGGTCTTATATCTGAGCGCCGCATTTATTGAAGTCTGTCCATAAGTCGAATACATGGGCCCAGTCCTTGAAATTGGGAGGAATCTAAACTGAGGGGTAGCAAGGCCTGAGAAGGAATAATGCAACGCTGAAGTGTAAAATCTCCACCTTGGACGATGGTGGTTTAAAACTGATGAGATTGGAAAAGTAATGGGGCTACGGAGTACTTACATATAGAATCTGGTAGTGGTACTGTATTATGTATATTTCAGCCTCAAGAATCGATTAGATTTTATTTTGATGTTACTATTCCATATCGGCTTGTTTAGCCTAAGCAAAACTAGTATGGATAAAAATCCTACCGGATGCACGGCACCATATTGTCCATATGAGACGAGGGATTTAGGCGTTTTCATCGTTGTTAGCGGCGATGTGTTGGTAAAAGTCATCGGCGCTTGGGTAGGTCAAATAAGTTTATATTTAACTACACGCACTCCGTATTCCTATTTTCATATAATATCAGGCAGTTGAAAAATCAGGCTGAGGAGGATTGAGCGAGCTCGGGACATCTTGTTCCGAAATAGATTACATGTTGGACTAAGTATAGCAGTTATTAAAGCCTTCGGTGATAAGTGAGGCTGTCAACTATAATTATATTTCATTACTATACAAACAGCTGCATAAATGGCCCAACAGTTTATAGCTCAATTAAGACGCCGAAGATGGATATAAGACGGATTTTATTCTATAGTCACAATGTTATAATTAACCCACCCTATTGATTTTATTACTATATCAAGATTTTAAGAAGGTATGGTGTCTAATACAGAGCATGCATTGCATCGTGTGTGTCAGATAATAATAAATTTACTACTGAAATTATCTCTAGACCTATCTTTCCGGCAAATTAAATCAACAGTATTTGAAGCTCAAAGAGCAATCAAAGACCACGAAGGGCTTACACAATGACTTCCTAGAAACTCATACCTAATTAAATGTATTCGCCATTCCTTGTCCTACCAGTTCCAATCTCGACTCGCTGCCAAGAAATATCTTGCATCCCATAACTGTCGTCATGGATATCTCCCCTTTTAGATACTGTCTGGGTGATGACAGTAGATATTGGAATGACGTATCCATTATCCCTTTGAACCCTTTCGTGTACTAATTGTTGGGAGGATGATGTGGCATGGTGTTGTTGCCTATACTGGCTCTCTTTTCGGCAATCATCCACAGCAATATTTTCGTCTCCTTTCGAGTGGTAACTTCTTGATCCCACTGATAGCTGTCTTGAGCGGAGCAACGATATGGACTTAATTGAGGCGTACAGCTCGCTCTGAGAAAATATTTTCAGCCACCAACCGTATATGCCTGGTGCACAACTGATAATGATAGTTCCAAAAGTATCTATGTATCTGCAAAGATTTAGCATGCCATATATAGTACCTTGATATCACTGAAGCACAAAAGGCGTCAGGCTAGGTCTATCGGACTTACGCGGTGATGGACACATTCGCTCCGTTCCAAGTTGCATCGGTGGTATCGTTCGATACAATAATTCTATATGCAAGCCCAACTGTACTTGTGACAATGATTCTATAGATGGTGTGTTCGTCGTCAGCATGCTTACATGAAATGAATGTTAGCGGAGGGCGGGGTATGAAATGTTTGAACATACAGGAAGCCGATTGAAAAGATGAGGGCTATACCTCGTTTCTTATTCTTATCCATGTTCAAGTTAATAATAATAGGAAAAGGCAGGATGAATATAGCCACATCAACCACCAATATGCAGACCCCCACAGCTACTGTTCCCGGTGCACCCGTAGCGCACTTGGCCATGAGATTGGTATCCCATTTCTCATGTCCGTGCGGAACGCAGAGCACAGCAAATAGTCCTGCATGAGTCATCATACCCATGGATAACAAGACGAAGAGTCCATAGCAGGCGAAACGAGCCCATCGAAGGCTACCAAAGACTCGATAAAAAAAAGCCAAGATAGAGGCCTTGGCAAACCAGTTGCTTGCAGCGCCGAAGAATTGAGATACGAAATGTCTCTAAGGTGGGGAGAAAGATAGCAATGATTAGTTTCTATCGTTGTACTCTTTGCTTTAACAGAACAAATACCTTTAACACCCATGGGGTGATAACGCTTACGGGCAGATCCCAAGCGTGCTTTCCGAGGCCTCTTTCGAGAACTTTGAAAAGTGACAGGAAATTTAGTACCATATTCACAGCGACAAGATAATGAGAGACAGGAAAGTAGACGTGTGTATTCAACTTGACTTACTGGAGCTCAGTAATCCCCAATACACAAGTACAGTCACCTCCCCGCCGAGACAAAGCCCTAGGCTTGACGTTAGATAAAAGCATACTTCTTTATTTAGCCATGTATCGTCTATTCTATTCTACTCACAATCATCTAGAGATAATCTGCCGGTACTTTTGCAGCTTGCATAGAGGCGCAATGTGACAACGATAACGCTCATCACAATGATGACGACTCCAAGAGATATGTTTACCGGCGACAGTGATTGGCCACCTATGAAGTCTGGTGGACTGCCGTCCGGATTTGCAGCCACTGGAATCGTTGAAAGATCAGCACTTTGCTGAAGGTAAGACATTTTCATCGAAAGTTGATAAATAATTGATAGCTTGTATGTTGCTTGGAATGGTTACGAGTCAACGGAAGAGAACGAATTATTCCAGCAACTCTACAAATATTAATATTTCATCAGAGGATTCAGAAACACGATCAGTAGGCCAGCATATCCCCTCACTACTTTCATTTTTGGACAAATCATCCGACAGTGCGCCTACATCACTTGGCAGAACGCCAGAATGAGACCTCAAAAATGATCACAGCGCTGCGCCGCACCACAAGCCGAGTACAATGCATAACCCCACGAATTACAACCATTTTTGCAAATTAACTACACTTCCATTTCAGTTTCTGTGCTACCCCGAGCTGTTACGTATTGGGCCTGATCCTCCTACCTCCTATGTAGGGGGAAAGGCCTCTGGTTGAAAGCGCCTATGATAGATCACCACCGAGACACACTCCTCTCTTAAATTGGAATTGGCTTTCCCATAAGGCAATAGGATTACGAAAAATACGAAGGCAAATTAACAGTTACAGCCTTCTTTCCTCTTCTAAACGTATAGGGTACCATTCCCACCATAGGAGAGGAGGATTTTTGGAGTTTGGATATTAGCATGGATATGTAAGTAAAAATAACGGGATTTAGACCCCATCAACGCCATCCCAAGTGTGCCTGGATGCTTCAACAGATAGCGGCTTTCGGAAATTATGACACACGGATTCAACTGTGGAAATAAGAGGGTGTATTCCTAATTCCTATTTTGTGATAAGAGCTCAGCCTTACTAGCCTTGGATCTCTGCTCCTGTGCAAAGTCTTCGCCGCAACTTATGATGGGAAAGTTACTTGGTTCGTATAAGGCGATGGGAAATTTAATGAAGTATATATAGCCATGAAACGATTGATGTATGATAGTTGGCTCCAATATCCCCAACATAAACTCATCTCAATCAATTTGAATCGAATTACAGGCACAAAAATATGTCTTCATCTCTCAACTTAGAAATGGATCAACTATCATCGTCTAGCATCTTTGGTGGTATTCTTATTTCTATAATCGTTATGCTATCATTTGCTACAAAATCCAATACGCCATGGAACTTGTGCAAGACTAGCATACTGTCATTCATGTTAGGCCTGGTTTCTAGGACTAAGAAGCATATCAGCGCTTGGCTATTCCTCATCCGAGGTCCTACTATGATCCAGGAAGAATACGAAAAGGTTACATTTGCTTTTCAATATCAATATCAATATCTTTAAATGTGAGACAGTATGTCTAACTGAATCTGTAGGCTACAGGGGCCCCGTTTTGGGTCCAAGTTCCTGAAAATCGCTACCTCGTAGTATCATCATGGAAGCACATCAAGGAAATTGATGCTGCTCCGGAAGATGTGCTCTCTCTGCAAGCTGCCGCCAAAGAGATTTTACAGCCAAGATACACAATGCAAAACTTCAATTGGTTTGATAAAAAGGGGGTGGATGGCACACCTCTTATCAGAACACTTAGAACTCTCCTCACAAACCACCTCCCTGATATCTTGCCCGACATCCGGCGGTCCATATCCGTTTCTATCTTGAGCCACATTCATGACTCACGCCTGATGAGTGATGGTAGGAGACCACATAGCCATAAGACAAACAGATTATTGAGACATGTGACTAACTATATTCCGCTGAAAGGATCATATATTTCCCCGTTATTCCCGATGATAATTGAAGCCATCGTACTCACAAATGCAACGGCCTTTTTCGGAAGCGATATTGGTAAGCAAAAAACAGAGACCGAAGATATTTTCAACTACTTACTGTGTGGTTAGCTCATGATAAGAAGTTTTTGGACGCAGCTATTAACTTTATCGAACAAACGCTCATAACAGCGGAAGTTGTCCGCGTGCTTCCTAGTGCTATCGCCCCGTAAGAAGAACTATGCTGCATATTCGTGTGAATTCATTGGAGTATTTTCTAACGATGCTGAACAAAAGCTATATCGGAAACCTGATGGCAAAGACATTTGGCTCTGGCAAAATCATATACGATGCATTGATTCCTCTTGTCGAAGATCGACTGCAGGAAAAAGCACAAAAGAATCTCGGACAAGCCGTGCCTGAACATGTGAGTACTCTTCTACTTATGTAGATCCACCCCATAAATAATATGCCATGCTTTAGTAGCTGATGAAGGAGTTTGCAGCATGACTGTATGCAATGGATTATTGAGTGCTCACCTCGATCAAAGCCATGGTCTGCAGAGCGAACAGTCCATGAGCTTATGGCCCTGTGGTTCGGGTCAGTGCATATAACATCAACGGTAATACATTGCCCCGTAGCTCAAATTTCTCTTTGTGCCTCTTTCGTTTAAGCTAATTAGATGTCCAGACTGCTTGCTTCGCTCTTCATCATCTCTGCCTCAATAGCGAGTATGTTGAGCCTCTCCGAAATGAAATCGAAAGTATCGGGTGGGCACAATTCGATAAATCGGGAGGCAAAGATTTCCCTCTTCTCGACAGCTTCATGAAGGAATCCGCCCGAGTAAATCCTGTAGAGTCTGGTAAGCACCTCGAACATCAATGATGAATATTGAATAGCTAATGAGAAAATGATTTTTTTAGTGAGCTCCCGTCGCATGGCTCTACAGCCTTTTGAGTTATCTGATGGCTCCAAAGTCAAGGCCGGCGAATGGATATGCACTGCTTCTAGAGGCATGATGCTAGACGAAAACCATTATAAGGACCCCTTAGAATTTCAAGGCTTTCGATTTGTTGATGCTGCTACTTTTACGAAGAATTTTTCCGAAACCACAGGCGGCAAGTTTTCACAGCCTCAAGGAGCGCCGTCCAAGTTTACGGACGTTGGCGATTGGCAGCTTTGGGGTACAGGACGTTCAGCATGGTGAGCAGACATCCGATTAACTAACTCTCGAGGGCGTAAGTGTAACAAAGACTGACATTTTGAGAAACGCTGTGCACAGCCCTGGTAGGTTCTATGCGACTGCTGCCATGAAAACAATCATTGCGCTGTTCATTACCGAGTACGACATGCAACTTGAAGATCCCAAGGCTGCCCGATACTTTGCATGGCGCACCTTTATCTATCCGTATGCGAGCACTAAGGTTATTCTTCGCCCTCGGACTGCTGCGTAATGAATACGGGTTACTAGAAGCCAGTAGCACTTGTGAAGCTTAGAGGGGTGTCTGTGCTTGTCGTCTTTCCTGTATTTGAGAATTGAACTATTGTTCTACGAACTAGGTTGAAGATTTTGTACCTTAAGATTGTCCATTTCATACAGCTCTTAACTTTGTTTGTTTATTCTAATGATTTATCAAAATGAAGATCAAAGTCATCAGAGATTGGCCTATACCCGCATACCAAAAGGCGGAGTAAGTGAGGTAGGTGGTGTTGGTGCTACGAAGTCAGTCACAGGATGGGATGATCTAACACGAGACCAACAACATAAACGCAAGTATTTTGTACCATGTAGGCTATATATATATGATCCTTCAATGTTGCCTGCGACGGTGCGAGTTCCAAGCACAATATAAATTGACCGAGGTTCTCATTTTCCAACCTGTGGTCACAATTCCATCCCATTCTCTCCCAGCCATCTTCGTCCACCATTTGACGCTTAAACTTACAATCAACCGACTCTACCTCACTCATCGATTACCATGTTTGAGCATTTTGTCTTGAGGCATATTCCGCCGCTCTTCGTTGCAACGGCTACCACTTTCGGCGGTCTCTGGCCTTTTTGGTCTCCAAGAGACGCCATACTAGAGTTTGGTCTGCCAGAACGCATCGCTAATACGCCTGCTGCGCATCCTGTCATGGTGCTGTGCTCAGCTCGCACTACTGCTCTTGGCTTGCTCATATTTGTCTTCTACCAACAAGGGAAACTTGCCGATGTGGACGCCGTAATGTCTGTCATGGGCGCCTATCTGGGTCTCGTGGATGGCTATGTGTGCTGGAAGGAGGGGGTGCCGAACAAGGCCATCTTTCGTTTTGTCTCCGGTATGGTGATTGCTGGCTGGGGCCTGATTGGCTTGACAGAGGGAGGCTTCTAAATTGTTATGCGAAGATCCCACTCGTCGGGTAAGACCTGAATAGCAGCATGTACATGCAATTTCAGGAGTTGATAGGTGGTATTGGGGGCCAAGAGGCCGGCTGGCAATATAAATAAATAACTGCACTGTTACATAGCTAAGCTCCTACACTCCGTAAATCTCTCCGATTTTCATAGGATGGAGGATCAGCGAAAGTGAGATGTGATTCAAAGATTCGCCAAGAACAAAGGCTTGCCATGCGGAGGAATGCGATGCGTGCACCAACCACGTCCTATAGTATATTTGGTATATTTGTCTGCTGCACAATGTATAGGGTGGGACGTCCTTTGAGCCGCACAGTTGCATATACATAACATGAGGGCACAGAGCCAAACATCATATAGAATGTGCATGTACTCGGTATATATGTGCAGGTCACTTTAATAGCTATCTGTGATACATTTTGATGTTTCGATACATGTGTATTCCAACAAGTTCTAGAACCGGGCAGGCTGTGTCCAACACATATGTCTGGGCTTATTATCAGATGATCTCCCTTATTCATATAATGTTACAGTTATTTATATTTGTAAAATCACTATATTAGACCAACGATTACCTACCTGTTTATTTTGTATTATACTTTCCAAAGCGCTTCTTTTCGCATGTCGTTAAGGATGAATGACCCTTCGCTTGCGCCTATTTCAACGGGCTCGGATCAGCTTGTCGCTTCTCTACAACCTCAAGCACATGTACCAGAGAAACACAAGGAAAAGACCCGGGTGGATGAGCTAGAGACTTTTAAGCACTCATGGAGACTGTGGTGCGTCTTTCTTGTTCTGTGTCTGCTATCTTTCATTTCTGCCATCGATGCTACCATCGTCACGACTTCTCTACCTACCATCACACGCGACATTGGAGGAAGCCAAAATTATGTCTGGGTCGTGAACTCATTTCTCTTCACTTCAACAATACCGCAGCCGCTCTTTGGTCAGATCTCAGACATCTTTGGTCGCCGTAATCCCATGATTGTTGCCATTTCTCTTTTTGCCATTGGCAGCGGGCTCGCCGGCGGCGCCCAGAGCTCTGGGATGCTCATCGCTGCTCGAGCCATCCAAGGTCTTGGTTCAGGCGGACTGTATGTGCTTTCCGATATCATTGTCTGCGACATGATCCCTCCCCGCCATCGTGGCCCCTATCTAAGCGCCATTCTCTCGACTGCAGCCATCGGGACGACCATTGGGCCCATCATCGGTGGTGCTCTAGCGCTGAGGAACTGGAGGTGGATATTCTGGCTCAACTTGCCAGCATCTGTTATAGGACTGCTCGCCATCGTGCTCATTCTCAACGTCAAGTACAATCGCAGTCCGACCTGGCGCAAAGCGCTCGCTCGAGTCGATTTCCTTGGTAACATCATCTTTGTGCCGTCTATGACAAGCATCTTCTTTGGCCTGATTATGGGCGGTACTCATGGTTATCCCTGGAGCTCTTGGAGGATTATTTTGCCTCTTATTCTTGGAGTCATTGGCTGGATCATGTTCCATGTCCATCAAGCATCGCCAATTTGTCGGCAGCCAAGCATGCCACCTCGGCTGTTCAAACATCGGACATCATCCGGGGGCTATATCATTATCCTTCTGGGAGCAATAATCCTCCAGGCTGTTAATTATTTCTTGCCCATATACTTCCAAGCGGTCAAGGGGGCCTCACCACTGATGTCAGGCGTATACTTCCTAGCTTTTGCGCTGGCCATTATGCCGTTTGGTGGCATGGCTGGAGCTTTCATGTCCAAGACAGGCCTCTACATACCTCTACATTGGCTTGGCTTTTCCCTCAATGCCATTGGTATCGGACTGTTCTCGACACTCAATGAGTCTTCCAGCCGGGCAGCATGGATTGGATACCAAGTCCTTGCTTCAGGTGGCACTGGGATTATCTTTACAGCTACACTACCTTCAACACTAGCTGTGCTTCCTGAGTCAGATGTGGCCGTCGCTACCGGTACCTACTCATTCGTGCGTTCACTTGGGCTCGTTTGGGGTGCCACGATGGCTTCAATAGCCTTTAACGGCCAAGTAAATGCCCATGTCTCTTCCGTAAGCGACCAAGCAGTACGCAATATGCTTATCGATGGAGGTGCATATGCATATGCTGCTGTACGAGAGGGTGGTATCGCAGAATTGCCAGATCCTACCCGAGCGCAGGTTATCGGTGTCTATGTAAGCTCTCTAAAGGTAGTCTGGTGGATAGTCACGGCCATTTCGGGCTTGGGTTTTCTATGCACTTTCATCGAGAAACATGTAGAGCTGCGTAAGATTCATTCTACCGAATTTGGGCTTGCAGACAAAGAGTCTACTACTATCACTGTGGAGAAGGGTCGTCAAACTTTACCCCCTAGGGCAGGGGAAAACATCTCAGCGTCAAGCCAGTAGGGCTACATCTATAATAATTAAATTAGTACTAGACTGTTCACTTTTGCTGAGGAGCTTAACTATGAGTCACCATAACTTCAGATCTTTCATTGCCTCCTTGATTCTATCATGATCACAAACTGCTGGCGCATATAAGATGACGCCATCGGTGCCGGAACCCAAGTTTGTCGTACTAAGGCATCATGAAAAGCCTCACCAACTAGCAATCAATAGTATAGCTCACCTAGTATCCTGTATCAGCTGTTTCCAGTCGTTTGGCATACAAAGGTTATCTGGGGAGCATCACGACGCAAGCCGATGGATGTAGGATCAAGGCTTGCCAACAGTAGATATTGGTCGCTTCACGTATCGTCGCATTCAATAATAAACTGTGTAGGATGGATTGGAGCTTAAGATAAGCGATGCTAATTAATCTAGATAAACCGCTGATATTGCGGTATATCAATCAGTTGGGTATGCCTCATGTATCGAGGATAGTAAGACTATATATGAAAAGGACGAACACAGCTTGAGTTATACACAAGAGAGAGAGAACAAGTGTAACGCAGTATTGTAGTCGACCGCTTGGGCCAAAACACTATAATGAAAATTCGTTTGGATACAAGTAGAATAAAACAGAAAATAGGTATTTCAAGAAATCTCCATCGTCAGCACCCAACTCTTAATATCTCTTTGGTCAGCCATCGTTGCTCCAATTCGTCACGCGCAGGTCTATCAATAATGGTTCCTCCAGAATACTTATCTAATGCTATCTTTTAGATCATTAAAGTTTCTTGATCTCATTACATTCAAAGACTCGAGAGCTGAGGTTACAGCTAGTCCAGAAACATGAAAAGATATTAATAATTCTGCATTCACTTCAACTTTCAGCACTGCTTGACGAAGAACCTCATAGACTCAGCTCTTCCGTAGAATGACCTGACGACCGACTTTGAGACGTCAACATCTAACCAGCTACATAATAATAACTACCTAGCATGAAGCATCTGATGACAAGCCACCCTTTTATCATAAGCGCATAGCTCCTTCACTAATCGTATCATCTATCTCATGGTCTTCTTATCTTCAGTGCCATCTCTATTAATAAGAGTAAGTGCGTCATTTTCCTGCCCTCTGGTTTCGGAGACAAGCCACTACTAAAAAATAATGGAATTCTTAGTAGAGCTGGCTAACTCAAAGCTGTCAACCGTTTGGTTGTTTCAATAGCCATGATGGTGAGAGTTACGTCCTCATGTTCATAATCACTAAAATCGCTATGAATTATACATCAGCAACAAATCTACATTTCAAATGCGATATTGTCCATTTTGCCCCTTGCAAGTCAATTATACTTGTTTCAAGCAAGCTCTTTTAATATCGTTGCCACTTTCTTGTGCAGCACCTTGAGCTCTCTTCTTCGTCTTGTCAAACACAACCTCATCCTGTTCAATTTCTCCGAAACGCGCTGCTCCAGAGGTTCTAATGGCACCCCATGTTTCTTTGCGTAAGTAACAGCTCCTTGGTGTTGAATCGTTCATCTAGGCTAGATGCTATATTTTTTTCAATAGCTTGATGAAGCAACCGTCCAAACGTTCCCCGGAAAATGATGGACTTGATTCGAGTTTACTAATCGTATGTTGTATATTTTCATGCGATTCTAAATGTTTAATAGGATTTGCGTAGCCAACAAGGCACCAAAGCCATGATGCGCCAAGCTCCCAAATATCCGATTCTTGTGTAAAACGTTTGGACTCATGATCATTTCTGGGATATGGAGCCGTAAACAGACTAATTAGGGACCCCTATGAGAACGTCGTAGGCATAGGTGATAAACTCGGGATAGGGAATACCACCCGAAAATATAGTGAAATATAGCCTGAAGCTGAATAAAGCCAGCCGCATGATGTAACTAGCGTCCGTAAATGGCCCGTGAACGTAGGAAAGGTTGCATTAAGTGGCCAGTAGTCCCACGGAGTTCTTCTCCTTGGAGAAGGCAGACATAAGTCCGTATTCCCTCTAATGAGCTGAGGGAATTTGTTTCATATATACGGAGTTAGTTATGGCAAAAGCTTCCCCGGTAATGAGGCTAAAGTACACCACACAGATCCTAATATTGGCTTGGCGACGGTAATTTCCCCGGGTTGTAGTTCCGAAGAGTCCAAGAGGGAGAGGGGGTCAATAAATTGATTAGGAATTGAGTGATTGAACAAGTCAATGTGATTTGTTGCGTAACGCGTGAAACCGATCGTGCTCGAAGTTTTCAATCTGGAGATCGAAAGAATAAGGACCAAAGGCAAGACGTGTTACACATCGATGTAGCACATAGGTAGAACGATATTTTGGATCATCTTGGCAAATTACTTGGGTGTTGTTTGTTTGCTTGTCATAGAGTTATACCCCGTACAGGCGATTGGCTTGATAGTAAGATTTTGGAGCATGAGAAGGCCTGATTCCGTATGTTATCCAAATACTAGCGTGTTTGCTGGCAATGTGCTGAGAGATATGCATGGAGCCGGAGAAATGCTGCTGAGGATATAGCAGAACATCAACATTAGCAGTCGGCAATTTCCGAGAACCGGAGCCAATACTCCAATTATACCCTGAGACATCTTCCGATCCACCGAAGCCGAGGCGGTAAGAAACTTTTATATGGGTATGGAGGATAGTCAAAAGGATCCGAGCCGACTAACATGAGATCAAAGAGCAGGTATGCAGGGCCATTGCTTGGAGAAAATCAAGCAAAAAAGAAGGGATCATTATCTCATATAGATGTGAACAGTCGCGTAGAACGGGGATCGGCTTCAGAAGGAGAGGGGGCATCTTGCTCGTCGAGCGAAGCGGGATTAGGCATTTCAAACAGAATAAGACGTCTTAAGTTTGGAACTATAGTCAATCGAAGTAGGCGCTTCTCTAAGTAAGACACAAGACACGCCAAGTAATATGGCTACCTACACGTAGGTCCCTGCGAGCGCCAAAGATGTCTTTTTTTTATTTTCAACAAAATAGTCTAATAGGGTAAAGAGTAATATACAAGAATTTGAACATGTTTAATTATTGGGGCAGGGAATTTCTGCGCCAACGTGGCTTTGACAGAGTCAATATTCAAAGCCTTTTAGTTTTTGATGGTGCTTAGAAAATAAAGGAGAGTGCGCTCAATAAGATAAATCCTTTTGTCATCCTCAGGCCAAAAAGAATTCTAGCATGCGGGTGGGTCCCAGAAATTTTGCGACTCCCAAAAAATTAAGCAACCCCCCGCGGGACTCGAACCCGCATTCTCAAGATACACTCCAATAGAAGTCTTGCGCCTTAGCCATTAGGCCAGAGGGGCTTAGAGCTGTTGCCAGCTCCCCGTTGTGTCAGTTACTCATTTTATTGTGATTATATTTTCACCACTCACAACTCACAGCAGCCGCGTATTGTTGATGGTCACGTGGATTGTCCCAAAAACAGCGCAAAATGTAGTGGAAACTTCTTAAACATCTCAGTTGCAACAATTTTTTTAAAAGCGGATAAATAAAGGCGATTTTGCAGCAGATCACTTGACACTTCAAAGCACGCCCACCGGAAGTCTGTTTTTACAGTGAAAAGTTCTACCAGTGGGATCTTACATCAATCGGTCGGCTATAAGTGGTTATTATGCAAAAGCGCTCAAGAAACAGCAGAGATCTCACTAAGCATAAGAAATTAGACTGCTTTTTCTTCGGCTGTTCTAAGTGCCATAAAAGGCTTCTAGAGGAAAAGAAGAATATCTATCTTTGCAAAATACATAACTGAAAACTATGCGCGCAAATATACATACTTATATAGAGCAATCTCAACCTCCTATAATGAAGCGCAGTCACGAAGATACTATAGCCGGCTGCAGCAATGTATGAGAGACAGTTATGTATAGAAGATATACCCATGCGACCAATAGTAATTTCAGTAGGTATAGCAAGAATTCATAACGACGACCAGCAATACCTTAGCAAAACTATATCATCACCTGCAATGCAAACCTGATGAACGATTTGAGGAACAGGCATACGAACGGTGCACCCGCTTTGGTTATATATGTGGATCTAAAGGGCGGAAGCTGAAGTGATGAATATTGAAGAGCATAGTTACTCTATAAAACACTATACCAAGCAATATGAGCGCACCTTTTGCATAGATCAAATATTGTAAGTACCTAACCAACGTCGTATATCCAAACGTTATTACAGAACCCTATAACTTATATATTTTCTTTCTCTTTTAGCTATAATAGGTGAAACTGTTAATGCAGTCATGCAACTATCATCGTCAAGAATTCGTTAATTCAGTCCACATTGAAGCGACTACTTCTAGCTACAGCTACAACATCACAAATGGAGCAGCGTAGGTTTTCAACTGTATAATATAATAAGAATCAAGGTTATATAATTGAATTAATTGCATAACATTCATTTAGTACAGTGGGTCAGCAAAAGTCAGGACAATTTGTGCTTATAGTTTACTTACTTTCTATTTTACTATAAGCACTGTAATTAGTGGACTTATAGTGGGCTTATAGTAGAAAACACAGTGCTAGTACTAAAGTAAAATTTACCCTTTCTACTTCATAAAATAGAATAAAATTAGAAAGAAATAAATATGAAAGTAAGTAGTAATACTACTAAAGAATACAGAGTATTCTATACTTAATTTTTCTTAATATAATTTAGATTTGTAAAATATATAAAGGAATGATAGATAGATTTTGTTAGACATTGGTTGGGGCACTGTGGGACTTTGTCGTCACTTTTGCATTCCCACTTAGTATTAGGTACCTGTAGTAGGTACTCCATTCTCGCGTGTCACTGTCAGTCAACTCCTACATAAACACACTCAGGTCCGTCTTGTGTTCCTTCTCCTACTATATCAAAGCTTGGTGTATTGCAGTTCGCTCCCTTGTTGCTATAGATGCTTAATTATATCAATCTTTAGTGTCCGGCTTCTCTTTTCTATAGATACCCTGCGTCCTACACGGGTTTTCACGACCGCGACCGCGACCCCGACGGAGCTGACCGACAATATATTATGCCTCCATTCGAACCCCCATCACCCCTTAATCATTGGAGCCTCCTCTGTCAATGGCGTAAAAATGTTGGACCTGAGATGCAGAGCCCTGAACTGCTTTGGGGAGAGTATTGGGAACGATTTAATACTGTGAAAATACCCATTCTCGGGGAGTATGCTTATTTCGATACCGCACTTGAAATAGCAAAACTTTCTAGCGACAAAGAAGATTTTGAGCGAAAGTTTGAAGAAATGAATAAAAAGCGCAAGGAGGAGGTCCTTAAATTCCTGGATAAGGCTTGGATGGACATGATTTATGACCACGAAATCAGGGAGAGGGAATGTACAAATGCCAGGGTCAGAATACAGGCTGCATGTATGACTGGTTGCCTTAAAGATTTTATGCAAATTTTGAAGGGCATTGCCTATGGCTGGGAAGCGGATTCAGCAGACGATGAGCAATCGGACGATGAACCGAGCTCTTGCAACAACTGCGGGTCAACGCAGTTGCTTTCTTGCATACGCTGCAAGTTGAAAGTGAACATTTGCGGCGACTGCGGGCAGCAGCCGGATGGTTGCCCGAATTGCTTGACGCAACACTTCGATGTCGATCCCAATTATCGAACTCCCAAGGAACAACAGCTTGATTTGGAGCAGTCGGCGAGGGCTATGACTTATTTAGGCACCGTCACTTACGAACAATGTACACCGCCTACATCTGACGACACTAATACTGATAGCGTTCCGGTGCTTGAGTTGTTCACCTTACTCGAAGAATACGACAGAGCCTTAGGGGAAGAGAACGAAAGAGCCTCATTGGAAGAATCCTACAGAGCCTTAGAGGAAGAAAACGAAAGACAGAGTATACCGAGACAGCGGTCAGTACTTTACCTTACGCTATGTATTTTCCTGGACCTGAGGCTAACTGAAGTTTGAACTAGTGATGATGCATCTATCCAACAAGCCTCAGATAGCGTGATAGATAATGCTACTAGCAATCTCACTAAGGAGCCACAAACATTTCATCGGCCAGATACTGAATCGCCCAACAACGCTGATTATCTTGATGCTGTAGAACATCAGGAATCGGCTTGGAAAACACCTACATCCAACAGTATTGCTACTAATAGCATTGATGTTCCGGCGAGCAATTTGTTCATTTCAGTAAAAGAAAACGAAGGACGGAGCGTACAAACCATACCAAGAAAGCGGTTAGTACTTTCTTTTACGCTATGTAATTCCCTGGTATATGCTTGACCTAAGACTAATCAGATTCTATTTTTTTAGAAAAAGAGTTCGATTTAGTGATGTTATTAATGTTCATAGCCTTCAGCAAGAATCACAGTGTACAACGTCCAGCTCTGCATCCCACGAATCTATCCAACAGGCCGCGACAGATGAGACATCTATACCAGATAACAATGATTACAGTCGTGTCCACAAGCGTCAAAAACTTGAGAATCCTTGTACACTTGAATCAGCATCCGTCAACCCCCCTTCTCCGCTGGCTGCAGATCAAAAAGCACCTAGGAAGAGATCTAGATGTAATGATGACGATGATGACGGTCGTGTCCATAAGCGTCAAAAACCTGAGAGTTCTTCTACGCTTAAATCAACATCCATTAACTTATCTTCCCCGCTAGCTATAGATCAAAGCGCATCTAGGAAGAGATCTAGATGTAATGATGATGATGATACTGACTATCATAGACAAAAACGTCAAAACCCAGAAACTCCCTCCGCTTACCCACCAATATCTCATCTCTCTTCTCCTATACAACAAGGTGCAATTAGCAGTCAAAAGAGAAAGAAGAAGTCACCACAGATACCCAAACTATCACATTCTCCAAGACCTAAAAACACTAGGTCTCTCAGGAGACAGGGGCAGCCTACATTTTGGGAGTTAGATCGTTTAGGCAAGCCACGCTCTATCTGAGACTACAATTTTTTTTTTCAAGTCCTGCTTGAGGGAATAAGAACTGGACCTTTATCGCGGCTGAATCCCTTTATGGGCATGGCCGTTATCCTGGCAGGGCTGGGTGCAGCGGCGTAGTCTGTGAAGCCGGCGATTGGGAACTTGGCAGTTGAGTATCTCTATAGACATGGTCGTTATCCTGGCAGGGCTGGGTGCAGCGGCGTAGTCTGGGAAGCTGGCGATTAAGAACTCATCGGCTGAGTATCTCCTTAGGCATGGTCGTTATCCTGGCAGGGCTGGGTGCAGCGGCGTAGTCTGGGAAGCTGGCGATTAAGAATTCAGCGGCTGAGTATCTCTTTAGGCATGGTCGTTATCCTGGCAGGGCTGGGTGCAGCGGCGTAGTCTGGAGAAGCCGGCGATTGAGAACTTGGCAGTTAAGTATCTCCATAGTCATGGTCGTTATCCTGGCAGGGCTGGGTGCAGCGGCGTAGTCTAGGGAAGCTGGCGATTAAGAACTCATCGGCTGAGTATCTCTTTAGGCATGGTCGTTATCCTAGTAGGGCTAGGTGTAGATGCAAAGTCTAGAGAAGCCATTGATGAAGGATCAGAAACCAGCTCCTATCTACTAGGTTACATAACACATTGCTCAATAATGCCGATCCTCTGCTATAACACGTATAGGTCGTTTGATAAAAGTTTATGGGAAGGATATCACAGAACCACGGCCTAACACACGGAAAATATTACTCTCTGTAATCCATTATCGAGTTAATTGAGCTAAACTTGATACGCTAAAATATCAAGCCCATAAAATAAGGCGAGAAGACTGGATATATTATAAGTCCAATGCATAACACTTGCTCAGACAGCTTAGATAGGCAGTGGTTAAAACATCAGTGATAATACTTCATACCCCCGGTCCTCTCCGCTAACATAAAAAACAACAGGTTTATCACTTGGGAATACTATATTCGGTTATATGAGACCGACCCGTTATGATTAAGCAAAATATACGGAAACTTCCTAAGATACAGGCGACTTGTTACGCTGAATCCACTGGCCGATGGTTAGTTTCTTAGCTGCTGCGTGTAATTCGGCTGCTCCCACTCGTCGCTCTGCTTCTTGGTGAAGCATCTGATATATAAGTGAATACATCTCAGATTTTTGCGGCTCGTTAAGCTTCCGCTCCGCGATTTGAGTTCTTGTAGCATCAATGCCATCTAACCAGTTACTCATTTTTTTAAAGGCCTTGCTTTCTGGGTTAAGCGCCGAAGCAATCTCCCATCCAACAGCATTTTGGTCTGGCAGAGGGATTACTCCCGTGACATAAAGCATTGTAACACCAAGAGCCCAGACATCCCCTGCATGACCACACAGGCCTCGTTTCATTACTTCTGGAGGCATATACCAAGGTGTACCACCTGTTATCTTGTCTTGATTGTCTAACAACTCGAAATCAAGGAGTACAGCACCTCGTGAACGAGAATAGGCAATATTTCCTGGTTTAACATCATGATGGATGATGTTGTGAAGCTCTAAGTACTTCAGAGCGGATGACATATTCTGTAAAATAGTCAAGGTGTCTCGTAGCGAAAACGGTGCCTTGTGGTAATGGGAATCAAGTGTTGGAGGAAGAAGCTCCTGGTATAACGTAAATATACGGCCATCAACAGCTAACAGTTTCACAATATTCTCCTAAAAAAAGACTTTTAGATCAAGCTATCTTTAGTAAATCAGGAAGGTTACTGACATGTTTTAATTGTTGTAGCAACACCTTCTGTCGCTTCCACTTTTTTGCAACTTGGGAGATGTCGCTGGGAGTATAGCAGAGCACTTTCGCTGCTACTGGCTCCAAAAATCTCGAATGCGAACATTCGTAGACTTGTGATGTATAATGGCTGGATATACGCTGGGATATTGACAGGCTATACAATGATCCTGTTAGAAATTTGATAAGGGCTGTGTCTCCCTCCTTAAGATCTAGAAACGCAGCAGTGACTTCGTCAATAGTGTTGCGAGTATTGGTGATGGTCTCTCCTGCAGCACCTTTTTGTCGCTTCGCTCGTACGTCGCGTCCCGGATCGCCAATAGCCTCTCGCTTCCTTAAGCTATTGGTAGCCCATCTCTTGACGATCTGGACTGTGAATTGCCTTTTACGTACTAAGACGTTGATAGAACTAGAGCGACTCATGCAACTGTTCACTGAAATTCTCCAGGTACCAGTAGATATTTCAACAGGAGGTTCAGAAGGATTGAGAGATTGCTCGATAATACCAGATCTGAGCTTGGTAAGGAGTATGATGTCTTTATTGACCTTGTTCTCTAGATCTAAGTAACACATATCGCTCTTTGTGTCAAAAGTGATATGGAGTTTATTCAGATCAGCGTTTGAAGGCTGTTGACCAGTCGGAAGAGGAATTGTAGGAAGAGGAAACGTGACATCAACATCCCCCTCACTTTGCACAATACCATATAAATCATAACCATCCAGCATGCAATTAAGGGGGATAATAGGATACCCGCTTAAAAGCTGGCTACTACTAGGAGGATATGCTATAAGTAGCCGGGCATTTGGCATGAATGAACGCGCTGCGGCAGCAAGGCGTCTATCTTGTCTCTGGGACTGGCTTAACGTTGCCGGCGCCAATCCCTGTTCTCGGACATGTGGTTCTGCTACTGCGTTCAAGACCCGGGTTGCCGAGATCGCTTGCGCCTTCCTTGGTTGCATCACGTGCCCTTCTTTCACTCTTTGTATTTTTTCCAATTCTGCAGCCGAGAAGGGTTGAGTATCTCCTTTAGAGGTGCGTGGCTTGAGCTGGGTTGAGCCTTCGGGGTCAGCTGCCTGAGACTCGAGTGAGAATACTTCAGTATCCACAAAGGAGCATTGCTTAAGTTGGGTTGAACATTCAGAGTCGGCTGCCTGAGACTCGAGCGAGAATACTTCAGTATCCACAAGGGAGCATGGCTTGAGCTGGGTCAAGTCTTCGGGGTTGACTGCCTGAGACCCGAGTGAGAATACTTCAGTATCCACGAGGGAACTTGGATCAAGTTGGCTTAAGCCTTCGGAGTCGGCGGCCTGAGAATCGAACGAGAATACTTCAGTATCCACGAGAGAGCCTGGCTTAAGTTGGGTTGAGTCTTCGGAGTCGGCTGCCTCAGACTTGGAGACATGAACATTGTCTGTCCCTTCTAGCTCTGGTACCTTCATGGCCAGCACCTTCTGTAAACTGGACATCACTTCTAGAGCCTCCTTGGACACCGCTTCTAGAGTCTTCTGTAAACCGGACGTGGCATCTAGGGCCTTCTGTAAGCTGGATATGGCTTCCAGAGCCTTGGGAATTTGTACGCGCGGCTCATGCTGAACTTCAGCCGCGGGATGAGGGGATCCAGGCTGAGATGGAGCAGTGGCAAACGATTCACTATCTGTGGAATCCATAGTAATTTGTGTTGCATCAAAAGAGATAAGATTGTTGTTGTTATCGCTTTTTTTTAAGGTCGTATAGTTGCCTTATATATTACTGAGTAGATTGAACAAGTCGCTGTCATATGGACTACAAGAGCTTAATCCTCAGCTGCACTTTTTATCAATTGTCCAATCCCTGCAGGAGAGGGAAATTCCTAAGACAATACGGAGTAATACAAGCAAGGTTCAAAGTAGTATAACTAACTGAAAGAGCGGTAAGGCAATATGCATTGTAATCCTATCGCGGCCCGACGCTATCCTTGTAAATCAGCACGCCCAAATACACGCACTTTGTCCTCTGCAGCACGGTAAGATAATACGGTATATCATAGAAAGGCTATAAGCAATTGCAAAAGACAGTCTGTAGGCACATTATCTAATTATCGTGTTTGACTGATTGTAATAATCTAACAATAAGTATCTCTACGAATAAACACATTTTTTCCTAGCGCTACCTTTAGACAATGTTCTATCAAGTACGCTTCAAAGCTGCTCTCCTATTGCAAAGCGCTTCTTATATTGGTGACGAACTTTCTTTTAAGAGACTTAGAAAAGTAACGGTGATTATGCCATAACCTTCTTCTTAGGAGTAGTTGTTTCAAATACCTCGCTGTAAAACTCTTAAGACTCTCTGTAGCATAATGCGGGTTGTCTAGGTTAGTTTTACTGTGTCTAGATATTACTTCCCGATACGCGCCATCTGCTACCATAATGTTTGAGGGAGTGACTTCAGCGCTTCGTGGCATCTGTGACGGCCTCATTTTCTCACCGGGGTTTTTCTCATTAGGCTTTTTCTCCTTAGTGACAGGCGCTTTCTTAGGAATACATCGTCTGCTTATCTCGCCGTGTATGCAAAGCCTTTTGACACCCGGCACTATGACACTCAGGATTAATCTTGACTAGTCTCCACTATTTACTTCCGCATACATGGTAACTTACCTTTTCGCAGCTATTTTATAATAAGATGCTACTGGTTTCTCAAGCACCGCCTCGTCTGAGACCTTAACTTGAGATCATCCTCCCAAGGCCCAGTTTCCTGGTTCTGGGTGTCGTGACTCAACACCGCCTAAGGCAGTAACGTTGAAGTAAAGATAGTTCTTATCGCAGTGATAGAGGTCTAGATTGTTGATATCTTGTGATGGCTGATTTAAGCTGTGGAAGAGAATGGTAGAGGCTATCTTTAGATCTAAATTGTGAAAGAGAAGAGCAACCTTCTCTATATCGGAGAGAAAGCATGTAAGTGGAAGCCCATCTATCTTAAATCTAAAAAAAAGAGTAAGTAGGCGTAGAAATATTATTTACTTATTTACTTTTCTTAAGGTAAGAACAGCGGAGGCTTTTATATAATTGAAGAATAGGTGCTGATTTATAAAATTATATGATAATATTGGGATTAGTTAGTAATAATTCTTAGTAGTAAGAAACTAGGTAATTTCTTTTTCATTTAAGGTATTGACCCTGTTGGTATCCTTAGATTGGCGAATTTCACTATCTGACAACAGCTCCCATTATCCGCGGACTCAGTTTGCAGCAATGTAGATGGAGAAGTACACACGTGAAATAGGGCAGAAGGCCTTAGAAGAAGTACCAGATATCATTCCAGATAAAGAGATTCTAACATAGGGCTTTATGTCTCAGGATCGCTTCTAGGTATACATCAATATGATAATTGTGAGTTCTAGATTAGAGAGACGATGGGTAAGCGTGGCCTATGCCTCTCGACACTGAAGCGATATTAGTAGGTGTAAAGTCGTTATTTACTTTCTTCAGGTGAAAAGCAGCGGAGTTCCTTGTTAATATTATATATACAATTATTTAGCCTGTCTATTAGACGAAAGCATATTAAGTAGCCTTACTTTCCACGGCTATTATCTTTGGGTCTTAAAAAGACAGAGTAGATACAATATGCATTCCTTATTGATCCTTATTGATGGAAAGGTTAAACTGCCTCCGCGGTAAATGCACCATTTGCCCAATTACTAGCTGATAAGACATCTTCCCATCATAATTCTACAGCCTTCATTACATAGATGTAGTGGCATTAAAATCGCAGACGGGCTTAGAGATATAACTATTGGATGTACATTAATTCGAAAGAGCTTGGCATTATAGTGTTGATGGTACTATAGATAATTAATAATTGTTCTCAATAAATATAAAAATACTAAATCTTTCTTTTTTCATCAAAGGTAGTGAAAGCTCAATCAAACTAGTATCCATAGTTTGGTAAATATATTTAGTATCGCCCAACCGCTCCCATTATATGCTTGTTGAGTTTGCAGCGATGTATTCAGATAAACCGTTTAGTATAGTAGAGTGTATGATATCCAGATCTTCTTTATAAAGTTGGTCTTCGGTTGCGTTATCCATGCTAACGGATAAGAAAAATAATGTAGAGTATTGTGAATAGTTAAGGAGAGGAGAGATTTTGAGTTATATTTTCCTATGACTGCAAGGGGTCGACAAGATAGTGTGTTACATTGCAGGCTTGACCCCACGCGTACGCTCCTTTGCTTACCAATTTTTCTCCATACACACATGACTCCAGAAGTAGATGCCCAACCAGCCGCTCGTTTGTTTGTCTTACCCCTGTCATCTTGCAGATTGAAATGCATCTCACCCATGCCCAAGACAAACATACTGACAAGTCTCGACCTTGGGCAAACAATGGCGAGCCGGTTCTATTAACTACTAATCTACCTACTTTCCCCCTTGCAATAAAGCTACTATATACTTCTCAACTTTACAATTTGTCTACAGATGTGGTTATCTCTAAGGCTTTTCTAGCTCAGCTGCTCCAGGCCTTAACAGCAAACAGTTCTACTTTACTTAACACCCTCCCTTAGGGGTGGGTTGATGAGGATTATACGCCAGTAAGCTTGACTGATGATGATTATATATTGGCGGGCTTATCTGATGAGGACTACTTGTTGGCGTGAGAGGCAACACGTTCTGATGTGATTATATCTCAAGGTTATGGGTGACCCCCCGCATTGGGCTTTTACTATAGCTTCTAATTGACATTAAAAGCGGCTTTTATTAATTTTGTCTGCGATTTTGTGAGATTTTGCCCTTAATTATATCTAGTTTCAAGTTTAAATAGTTTGTGGAGCTATGAGCTTCGCAAAGACAATCATGAAGTACTTCCTTGACTATTCACGGTTATACTTGAACATCAAGGACTTCATCAGGAACTAGCCACAATAACCCGCGAAATTCTGTCTGTCCTTGACAAGCCAAAGTTTGCTTGTTAAGAACCAGGTCTTGGGTATTTGTAGTTGACTAAAAATTTTATAATTTTCTCAAAGTGGACTTGGCGACTATACGGTTGAAGACGCGATGGACCGCTGTTTTGGAACGGAGCGTAGATACTGACTACTACTAGGTAGGCAAAGTAAATTCCTTTATATATAATTAAGGGGATATTTTGATGCCACTTTATGATAATAAAGCCCGTATCTTGATATTGAGAAAAATACAAATACTGAGCTTCTCCCATATCTTAAGATTATAGGCCTGGAATACTCCGTCAATCCGTATCCTCTTCAATTATGGTTATTCACGTCATCAGCCAAAGCTAATCCATAATAAGCTTAGTGCTGTTTTAATATCCGTTTGGCGGGGCATTTTTAGACGCGGCAGTGGGCCCCGCCATTTTAAAGCTGCTGCTCAACTCGCGCTCAGTTAATTCATTTGCTACAACAATTAGATTTCCATTAAAATCGCGATTGGCAGCTTCACCATCTGCCTCTATAGGCTACATATATTACCAATATATGCAGCTGCCCGTTCCTCTATCAAATTGTATTGGCTATCGCTCACTCCTCTATTTGATATTACTCGCGCCAATTGGTTCTCTGAAGCTGTAACTTGCTGATACTATCGTCGCTGCTCTCCTAGGAGGCTCGCTTGATAGTTAAATTTGGATTTGGATCTGGGTCACTTTTCAGAGTACGATCGCAAGCAAGAAAGGGGAAAAAACATCCTTGTGGATGACAGATCCCACCCGGCGAGATCGGCGAGTGATACGTCATTTGTTTCCCCCAGTCAAAGCATTTGGGCCATTCAGCGCAGGCCGTCATAACAGTGTTTCGAGAAAGAAAACTCGCCATGGAGAGGCCAATAGGTCTATCAGGCATGTATCTTAGTGAAGCCGTGATAATGGACAGTGACGACAGCCATGGACGCGACCAAGGCCAAGAAAGTGCTGATCATGCGTCCACTGCTGCCCAATTCCGATCGCCAATGACATCCAGGACCCGCTCCATGTCCGACAGCACAGGCACGCCGTCGAAGCTTTCTCCTTCCCCGCGAATCGTCGACGCCTCAAGAAGAACATCCAAGGATGATAGTAGCCTCAATCACCTGCCACCGCCCGTCACGCCGCGACGCACAGAGATGAGGGGCTTGTCAATACAGATGCCTCCTCGCCAATTCACTCCCCCTGGGACCCCGTCCAGCGCGCACATACGGCCAGCTCCATTGTCGCCCAAGTTGGATCACTCGCATAATTACGCCTCTCCCACCAATCTTCTTCCTCGTCGCTCTCGCGGCCTAGATTTCTCCCGGGCTGCGACTAGCCTTCACCATTCTATCTTGGCCGAACAGTCTTCTCCGGATTCGTCGCCGGTAATAACTGAGCGGGCAATGAACATTCCTCCTCGGAGGAGTCCACATGGAGGAACCGAGCAAACGTCGACATCGCTATGGTCAATGATGGGCAATCAGGAGCGACTTAATATTAGCAGTTCTCTCGGAAGCAACTATGCTGCACTATCTGACTCATCCAGCACCTCGGAAGAGGATGATCTTATGGACGAAGATATGGATGAGGCCTATGTGACAACACCCCAGGTTTCGAAGATGGGTATGCCTATAGGGCAAGGTTCTGGGAGTGGTTCCTTTGGCTCCCCGTCCATCGGTAGTCTTGCAAGCTTTCAGCACCGACAACGACACCGTAAACCACCCAAGATGAAACCGCGCGGCCCTCTAGGCCTAGGATTCAACCTTGCCTCAGCTGCCCTCTCCAAGTCGCCGCCAACCAACTCAGCCGCCGCACGGGCTAGAAGAGAGAGCATAAGTTGGCAAGCAAATCAGCTTCACATATCTTCAGGCGACACGGATGAAGTTGGTGGTGGTGGCGCCGAAGGTAGCAGTGGCGATCAGAAGAGTGTGATACGACGAGTTGTAACGCGGCGGGGAAATCTCTTGGTACGAGGTGGCCCTCAATATATATCGATATATATACCTATATATCTATATTAAGCTCTCAATTTCTGTTGAATCACCAAACTAACTAATTCCCAGCCCAAGGCAAAAGCATTTGCACGTATACGAGCTGCCCTTGCCGAAGAGGGCTCTCCAGCTGAAGCCGAATTCATAAGAGAAGCGGAAATCGTAAAACAAGTCCGTGAAAGCGACATGGATCTCGAGCCTCGTCATCAACCTGTAGGACTGGATACCAGTGCAATCACAACGGCCCATTCATCACCCACCCTGGCCAGCAACCAAGAAGCCCTGGAGGATATCCCAGCAGACGATTCAATGGGTGATTTGAGCCTGAGCCTATCAAGCAGCTTCAAACAACAGGTCATGAAGAATTCTAAAGGCAAGCAGTTCTGGGATACATTTTCCGAATCCAGTGGAGCAAGAACGCCGCCTCCACTGCCAGCCTTTCTACCTCGCGGTTCATCATCAGGGATCAGCGAGGATGCCAACATGGATTCACCCTCACTAAGCTCAACTGCTTTTCAGGTAAGAACACTCTACAAAGCTAACTATTTTGCATTTGGACAACTCTTAACATCCAGCGTCATAATTAGAATGCCCAGCTTCCCAGTGCGGCAGAGATTACGCGCCGAATCAACAACAAGCGTCGTCGAGATGATGATTTTGACCCTTCTAGCTTCAAACGTCGGGCTGTCAGTCCTGGTATGAGCGTACACAACTCGCCCATAGTGCAGAGCCCTATGCAGCGCGATGTGATGCCTTGGGGATCAAGGCCAGGGAGCACCGGAGGTGAGAGAGGAAGCAGCGGACAAAGCGAATCAGGAAGCTTAGGGGGAACGCCAGCAAATCCGCCCATCGGGTCAACGGGTCAAGTCAGCAGGAAAGGAAGAGTTGGCTTGCAGGGAATGGTTGATACAAATGACGGCATCATGCGCATGAGTATCGAGTGAAAAAAAAAAAAAAAAAAAAAAAAAAAAAAAGAAAAAAAAATCAGATGGAAAAAAAAAAAAAAAAAAAAAAAAAAAAAAAAAAAAAAAATTTGGCCTGACAATTCTTTGAGCTATTATATATACTGCATGGATGATGATAACATGAGGGCGGCAAGGGGAACTTGATTGCATTTTGACGGCGTTCAAAATTCCAGGAGTGGAAGGATCAGCCAAAACTCGACAAGGCCTTTTTTTTCGGTCTTTGGCTTTAAAACAATTCAATTGCTAGAGAAGCGGCATGTATATTTTCAAGCAGCTTAAATATCATTAAACAGAATTCGGATATGTACATATGAAACTATGGACATGGAATCAAAATAAAATTCTTTTTGCTTCGCTGCAGTTCGCAGTTCGTTTTCTGTTGGTGTCCTAACCGCGAACGCCTCGAGCATATTACAAGACGTATATAAAACAAAACAAGTTCTTTCCTGCTTTATTTCCCTCCCCCCCCTTTAATGGTGAGTGACCAGAAAGAAAAAAAGGTCCCATTAACCCAACGCCATACGATACCTGACTAACAAAGACGCACACGCACCTTTCTTCTACTTCCACCAACCTCTGCTCCTTTCTATCTCCCCTTCTATAACTCAACGACACCAATCCCCTCCTCAGGGACTTTGAGGGTCCCAAGCTTCTCGTCTAGCCACCTCGCTAGTTCGGCGGCATGTCTCCTCATTGCTACCACAGGCGCGGCACTCGTACTCTCAAAACTTGAAGTCGTTTGGCAGCCAGCGCTGATAAGGCTTTCTACTTCGCTCGGACTTCCAACTCCGTCACTGTTTTCGTGGTGTGAGTGTAATGGCTGGTTTTGCTGATCTTGCAAGCTAGACGCCGCGGGGCCAACGCATACGAAAAGCAAGCCGCATTTTAGGCGTCGGATGATGACGGTGCCGCCGCTGAGCTGTACAGTAATAGTGACAGGTCTAACGGTGTGTCTTGGTCTGTGCTTTGTCTGTGCCCCGTCGGATGCATCAGTCGCGTGTTTGCTATCCGGATCATGGTCGTTTTCGTTGTCGTTGTTGTTGTCGTCGTCGTCATAATCGCGGTCGCTTCCATGGGGGCTACCGGGAGAACTACTGATCGGATCGGGAGTACGCGATCCAGGTAGAGCTGTTGGAATAGCGACGGAAGAAGATGTGTGGATGGCGAGTAGAGAAGCGGCGACGGTAGCGTGCGTGCGAAGCACGGAGACTGGTTGGGAGGAAGCGTGCGCGAGGAGTTTGCCGTGGGAGGTAGTAAGGAGGAGAGTAGGCAAATGTGCGGTTTGGTGAGAGTGAAGAAAAGCGTTGAGGCGCTTTGTGAGGAGGAGAGGAGGCGTAGTGCTGGGGACGGACATGGCTGAGTCGTAGACGATGTGTTTGGGGTCCTCTCTCTTCCTTATTTTATTTTTGCCTTTTGGCGATCTTCTCTTTTCCCTATCGAGTTCTTTTTATTTCGTTTCTCTATATTTATGAGAAAATAAAAATCCAATATAGAAATTTGTAAGAAGAATAAAACCAGCTCGTGGAAGAAGAAGAGGAGCCAAGGGAAAACCGGGAACAAGGTCGAGGCAGCATGCGCGTCACGAGGTTAAGTCGGCGGGCGTTTTGTTTGCTCGCTCCCTCCCCCCCCTGCGAGCAGCTTAGCCAGTCGGACAAATAACTGAAGGCCCTTTTTTTTTTTTAATTTTAAAAATTTGGCCCCCGGCGAGAAGGATTGCCAGACGGACAAATAACTGGAGGCCCTTTTTTTTTTTTAATTTTAAAAATTTGGCTGGCTGGCTGGCTCACGCGAGATATTGTGTAACAGTGAGTCGTGAGGGTGTTGCAAAAGGCGCTCAGCTGGTGATGAATTGGGCAGTGGCCGGCTACCCTATTAGACAAGGAAGAAAGGTTGGAGGAGAGTTGAGGTACAAAGTACGGAGTTTGTAGCAGCTGAAAAAGAGAGAGGATCGGGGGGGGATGGGCCTATGAGAGCACTAGTGGATTTCTGGATTGGTTCTAGCGTTCGCGGGGAGGAGAGTTGCCGAGTTGCGCAGTTCATGGGCTGGTAGTAGTAGTAGTAAGTAGTAGTAGTAAGTAGTAGTAGTATTGTATTGAAGCGTCTCTATTGTTTATTCAAAAGAAGACTGTTTGAGTAATGAATGCTATGAATTAGACCTTGACTGTATTTCAAAGAACCTAAGGATTTGGTTGGTAAAAGAAATTGTAGTGGATAAATTGTAGGAGATGCGATTCTAACGGAAGTTATTCTACTTACTGGTGCCCAACTCCATAAGGGTCTGGTCTTTAATTGAGGTTTAGCGGCATGTGGAAGACACTACTCCGTACTCCGTAAAGGACCCGGATATGCTTGTTTGTACATAAAATGTACCGTAAAGTATTCCGTACCAGAGAATGCACTGACTGGCTAGAAGCTAATGAATATATAAATAAATAAACAAATACATGAATGCAAAATAAGGATCAAATGCAAATGGTATATCCGGGTTTAACTATCTTTGTTTCTCTTTTTCAACACGACAGTCTATTCGAGATATGCTTCGATAAATCTCGCTTGACATTCAAAGAGATGCGCGATATACCATGGAGTACATGAAACATTGAGATGTACGGAGTACCTCCTACATATTAGAAAGTCTTGGCTACATTGCAAGCTGGGATTCTAACTCGTGACACTAAAACAGCCCCCAATTCAAGCCTCATGATTCAACGTCCTTATCCATCTCTGCACGGTATCTCACAGTCATATCATCCTCAACATCCTTATACTGCCTCCCCTCTTCCGTCCCGTACTTCCACTCCCAGTAATGATCCATCACTAGCTTAGTAAACGGCAAAACTTTTGCAATTTCCTTCTTACTTCCCGGATGACAGTCCAACAGATCTCTCACCACGCGCCGTAACCTCCACGAATACTGTGCCTTGGTTAGGTAGCTGTCAATGTTGATCATCGGCTCGAGGCAATCGGGATGACGCTCCCGCTGATGGAGCTTTTGTTGGTGAGTGCAGCTTTGATCGAGTGAGATGTGTTTGCATCCGCCTCTGGCACAGTTGCAGCCGTATTGAACGGCAGCATCTTGAAGGCAGCCTCCTAGTGAGCAAGAAGCAATGTGGCAACAACTGTATTTTTCGCAATAGAACAATAATTTGCAGCTTGTCATCATGGTAAAGATGACGGTGCCAATGGAGAAAAGTTCGTTGGCGATGGTGTAAGGCTGATCATCCTATACTGCTGTTAGTGTCTGCCATATTGCAAAAGATCTCCTTGTACATACTGCCATATATGCTTCGACATTTTTACGTAGCTGATGGCGTGTCATATCCAAAGTCTCAGCCCCTCGATAAGGAGCCATGGCTCTGCTGATTTCCATGTCTTTTTTCATGATGTCTGCCTCATCACCAGGTGTAATAACATGGTTCGTCACAACTGCATGCTCAAAGTTGCCCAATTTACACAATCCATATGTTTCTATACCTCGAGGATGCTGGAAGAAGATATTTCTCGGCTCAATCGCCCGGTGTAGAATGGGATTCCAGTCCTGATCTACCGGCATCCATCTTCGCTCCTCTCCTGGTTGGGCCCTTGGATCTACGAAAAGACGCTTCCCATCGTGAAGGTACGTGACAGCACTGAGAAGGGACGTCAAGACGTGCCAGCAGAGGGACTCGGGCAGATAATAGAAATCAGGAGACGAGCGGATATTATCTTCGAAGATCGCACTGAGATTTGCGGCATCACAGAAGTCCCATACAATGTAGTCCTTTGATTGGCTCCCCTGTAGGGTATCAGTTGCTATAAGTGCTCTAGCAATGGGTTCCGCTTTTATGTGACCGGCAATGGAGATGATGTTTTCGTGATTGAAGATTTGTGCAATGGCAGGTCCCTGGTTCAAGTTGTACATGAGGTCGTAGAATGCCAAAACCGTAGCAGCAGTTTTATGCTTATCAGGGCCTTCAACGTCGGAGCCATCCAGGATTCCTATAGGCTGTGCAATGTACTTCACAGCGCGATAGTCATTCTTCTTGATGGCAAACCAGGTGCCTTGTCCAGTCTCGTATAGAAGCTCAAAGTCTGAGGCGGGGAGAGTGTCTTGTGGTGGCATGATCAAGTGAAGATTGATATTAATATTATTATCGTAACATTATAAATAAGGAACTTTGAAAAGATGATAAATTCAATACTAGAAAAACGAGGGGAAGGGATGCCATTTGTTTAGTAGAATTGTAGCTCAACAACGTTGCCCATTTTTTGTTCTTGACAACAAAGAACTAAATCATATGATTCCCTTTTCTTTTTGTTTAGCTTTGCCTCTTTCATGATATCTTTTTTCTTTGTCTGCGCACTGCCATCCTCGCCACTTTTTTTCCACAGCCGATGCAAATGAAATGATTACCTTAGGTTAGCTTGTATCGATTGATATACCAACACTTAATCGTAGCGACGGGTATTTTCTTCTTTTGACTTTACTCTCTGTAAGCGCTGTAGCCAAAACTCAAGATTCAACATGAATAAGAGAGATAGACATGTAAAATCTTTTATGGGGTAAAGTCAACTTAGGCTGAAGGAAAAGAAACATTTTGATTGTGAAATGTTTCAATGAAAAAGCCAGTAGCAGCTATGGCAAAGACTGCGGAATGAAGCTGATGTCATATGTGGATATAGCGCGTTTCAGAGTGATAAAGCCGCAGCCAGACAACTACTAGATACCTACTAGTATGTACCTACTTAGGTAAGCAAGTAAGGTACATTTGGAGGCAAACTGACGAGAGTTAGTCTGCGGGGGTGATTAAGAGAACCCGAAGCCATGATATTCATATTTAGCGTGCTCCCTGAATCTATTCAGATAAATTACTACCAGCTGATCTTGCGTTATTATTTCATCTTATGCAGGAATGCTATATAAATTTGCTCCACGATATTTGACGCATCCCCCGGCAGCCTTGGAGAAGAACCCAGGCTAAGCGTGCGTCGCTGTTTTGTTCTCTTTGACGGCAGACATTCATTCATTCATTCATTCATTCATTCATTCATCAAGATACAAGGCACGGATAAGCCCGATGTACTTTGGAACGTGTTTGACAACTGTCTTCTCAGAATAAGAAAATGCGAAACAATTGGTAGACAGACTGTCATCCTTTGGGCCTACAGACGGACAAAGCTGCAGGGTCTGGCCTTCTCGTCTCGTGCCATTTGTTGGACCGCGCGCCAATCACAGCTTAAAAGTGCCTGGCAGTCCGTTGATATGCTGACGCGATCGGCTTCATCTTGTAGCCACTCATACACTGTCAAAGCGCAGAAGTGCCTGCAGGGGGGGTTTCAAAATGCCTCTTTAGGAGAGCGGATGGCTCTAGTCCCGGTTCAAAGGACGCTTTAGCGACGGGTTTTCCTTGTACTCCATACATCTTGTACTCCATACATGAACTTTACCTATTGATTAAACCTGGAAATGATTTGCTTGGAGTCAACTTAGCGGGGAGTTAAGCGACGCGGAGGAGTGACATGCCAGAACACAAGCGCTAATGCTGACAGCTAAGGTTACCTCAGCATTTTGCTGTGTTTTGCCCATGAACATGGAATATGGAACAACATCAATCAATATTTGGTCTTCGGGAGGGGGGGCCTCCATTTTGAGTGAGTGAGTGAGGCTCCCTTCGAGGGCGGGCGGCTGAACATATCAGGCTAGTGAGTTATCATTTATTGTTCTTTCATTCATTCATTCATTCATCCATTCATCCATCCATCCATCCATCCATCTGAATAATACCCACTGCCGCCTCTTCGGGCAGATGCAAGCTCCAAGCTCCTCCAACAATAGTCGCTCCTTTGCCGCTGTCATATTCAATTGAATTGAATGAATCCATGTCTCTCTCATTCTCAAAGATTCACCCTGGCTGTCTCTGACTCTGCTATTTTGATGCAAATGTGACCCCAGCCATCTTGACGCACGCACACGCACAAGGGGCATCTTGCAACGCCAAATCTCAAACCAACAGAACGTTGCCTCGGTCTTCGAGCTGGCCACCTTGACACCTCATTAGTTGAGGCCTGTTGTTTTTATTTTTATATTCTATGCCACTGTTTTCTTTCCTTCTCTTTCGTAGCCTGGTCTGCTCATATTTTTTTTTTAATTTTTTTTTTTTTTGCTTCGCTGGCCAATCTCAACTCTCCTTGACTCCGTCTGCGACGGGGACAAGTGTGAGGCCTCTTCTTTCACTGGGCGCGTGCACGGTGATTCTACGGCGCCTCATTGAGCGGCTTTTGAGAGGCTCCTCTATTGAGCATTCATGCATCTCTTTATTTTTTTTCTTTTTTCATTTCTTTCTTAACTTTTAAAATCGAGTCGTTCTTTAATCAAGCTCTCAGCAAGCATCTCATCAGTTTTTCTTCTTCTTTTTTCTTCTAGAGAGCATCGTCGAGTCTTCGCAGGCGAGGGACGACGAGTGCTATCGGCAGGACCGTACAATTACAATTAAAAGATTTCTCTCTTTCGAGATTGACTCTTTTTTTTTTGTTTTGTTTTTGCTTTTGTCATCTTCTCTCTTTCTATTATCGACTCTAGCAGGTTCTTTTGATTCGATAATCTCGCAATCCATCAGATCGTATCAGCAGAAATGGGTTGTTTAAGCCACCGCAGCAAAGAGACGCGACAGTTCGTTGATCAAAAATGGGACTACATTAACCTCTCTGATTTCAAAGCAAAGGGATGTGGTGCCATCTTTGCCTACATAACCCTCTGGCTTGGTCTAATCATATCGCTTGCCGTCTATGGAGTCGATACCTTTACCGCCGTCCAACTTCTCGTCTTCAACCGATGGTCGTCCCAGATCGAACCAGCCATTCCCATGTCCGTCTCAAAATGGATCTTTTCGGGTTGTATTATCTTGTCCTTTATTAATGTTGGCTTTGAATGGGTTCGTGCCGCTCGAAAAGTGCGAAGAGGCAATGTTGCTGAGGTCTATCTTGACAGCCTGGCTATGCGCTGGGAGTCAATTCGCGTCGGATCAGGCCAAGGGTTTAAGAGATTCCTTGTCTTTACCGAACTCACCAAGAGTAAAAAGGGCGCCGAATACATCGCCCTATTTACCTACTTTAGTTTTCAATGTACGTATCAACGGCTGAGAGTGCTTTTCTTTTTTCTTTTCTTTTCATTCTTGCCATCTTTTATTCCCCTCAGTACTATTATCTATCTTATCATACTAACCCATCACTTACAGCTTGGATTCGTGTTATTTTCTGCAGCAGCCCGCGCCAGGTAGTAAATGCCATGACCCTACGATCCGTCTACCTGGCAAAACTTGCCGTTAGCTCAGATAGCGTTGAAGGCTCCATTTCTGCCTTCTTTGACAAGATTAAAATGCTCGCACAGCAGGACTTTCGACAGGCTGCCATTCTCGGGGGCATGTGCTTTACCCTGGTCATTTGGGTCTTTTCAGCACTGTATCTGATTTCAGCTGCTCTCTTCTACGTCTTCTTTCTCTTCCACTGGATTCCCCGTTCGGATGGAGGGCTCACAGGTTACTGCGAACGGAAGGTCAACAAGGCACTACTCAAGATTGTAACCAGGACGGTCAACAGGGCCCTCGCCAAAGGACAGGTAGAGAGGATAAAAGCAGCCATGAGTGAAAAGGGCGAGGTGCATCCAGATGTTACAAACCCAACTCTGCCAAACGTCAGCGCCTTTACAGAGCAATATACTGGGATGGTTCCGCCTTTACCCGTGTACAATTCATTTCTGGGAACCCCAGTTGGGGATTTTAAACCGCCAGTGCCTTCGCGGAGCATGACGGGAGCCTCAAGCTCGAACTATTCTTCCCAGACTTCTCTACTTAATGCGGCAGGTGATATGGGATATTCAAGAGCAGCCTCGCCCGAGGACATGACCTCAACCCTCCCGTATCTGCATAGAGTTGGCACGGGAGGCTCGGAAGGGAATGTTGGTCCCCAGTCGGACATGGGCCTCACAAGAGCTAATTCCAACAATTCACCAAGTCCTGCCAACATGCGCTCAGCAACTGCATCACCGCTGTATACATCGGAAGCGAGGCCCATTCCGCTTCGAATGGCCAACAATTATATGAATAACAATCAAAATATGCAGGGCAATGGCCAACCATGGCAAGCATCACAATGGTCACACATCTACAGTAATGAAGGCCGTTCCAGCCCAGCACCACAATGGTCACACATCTACAGTAATGAAGGCCGTTCCAGCCCAGCACCACAACGGCCATACGCCTACAATAATGAGGGCCGTTCCAGCCCAGCACCACAACGGTCCTACGCCTACAGTAATGAGGGCCGCTCCAGCCCAGCGCCACAACGGTCATACGCCTACAATAATGATGGCCGTTACAGTCCAGCATCACAATGGTCGCACATCTACAGCAATGAGGGCCGCTCCAGCCCAGCACCACAACGGTCGTACACCTACAGCAGTGAGGGCCGCTGCAGTCCAGCACCATCATTGGTCGGGCCATATCCTAAACCTCAGCAGCCCGTGACAAGTCAAGTACCTCTACGAGGACTCCGATTCTCTCCTCAGAGACAGATGCCTGAACCATTATTCTCCAGAGCACCAGCAGATAATTACTACAACGGACAACAGATGCCACAGCAGATGCCGCAAAACAGACAACCGCTTTATCAATCTACGCAAAATCCATACAATACACAAGCTCAGTCTGGGACATCTTATGAGTATGACGCTGAGTCGCAGTACAGTGACAGATATTAGACATTCATTTTTCTTTTATGATCTACGGTAACGTAAAGGCGCAGGGAAATGGCGGCTGGGCGGCTGAGATAGGCAGATGAATTAACTAGAATATTGTATAATCACCATCATCACAAATGATGGAATAAGAAAAGCATATCTTTTTGTTTCTTCATCATACCATGCACATGCAAAGAGAAATACCGAAGTGCGTTAGATGCGGGGGTGTGGTTTGCATGCCTTTCTCCATAATCCTTTTGTTTGAATTGTCAGCGCTAGCTTTGACCAAGACGAATGAGGCAAAAGCGCGGCGTATTTCCTATGCGCTGATTTGTCACTACATAGAAGTTCGTTTGTTTCTATGCGGAATCATGGCGTCGAAGTTGTATCTCCGGGAACAGAAAAGTGAGGTGACTTTGTTCAGCCATTCAAACTCTGGGGTAGCTACGCCTTAGCTGTTGCTTTAAAAGCACACACCCCCTCGAGAGCTCTCCTCTAATGAATAAGCTATGCTCATCCACCTAAATCCCCTTCAACCTCTCTTCGCTACTCTTCCTACCAAGCTTACCTTCAAGTATCATCACCAGCAACGCATCAGCCATGATGTCCCTGGTATCAAATTGGCATCCGGGCGAGATCGAGATGCACCGGGAGCTCCGGGCGCCTCGCTTCGAGAATCCCACTTCTCATGGATGCCCAATGCCATATGCTGTACGAGTGATGCATTCACAGCTCATGGCGCTTGGAACACTGGATGCTGAGGGAAGACCTTGGACAACTATTTGGGGGGGGGAAAGGGGCTTTGCGAGGCCAGCAGCAGAAGGCGTGCTTGTTATGAAGAGCTCAGTAGATAAGCAATACGATCCCGTTTATGAAGCATTTTGGGCACCTGATAGTAAGGAAGGCGGTGGTCCGGACGAGGACGGCATTGTGAGGCCCGAAGGAGGCAAGATGATGTCTGCCCTGTCTATTGATCTTGAGACTCGCGATCGAGTTAAACTCGCTGGCCGACTTATTGCCGGAGCCGACGTTAGCGGTCCGGATAGCGAAATACAGCTTGCGTTTCAAGTTCAGGAGAGTCTTGGCAATTGTCCCAAGTATATCAATAGAAAAGTCCTTGAAAAAATAGTAGTACAACAGCCGGAACTGGTACCAGGCGGACCAGGAGGAACGCTGCCACAGGAGGCTATTGAGTTGATTGAAAAGGCAGATATGTTGTTCCTATCGAGCACAAACGGGGAGAGCATGGACACAAATCATAGAGGAGGGCCAAGGGGTTTCATCAGAGTGCTGAGGAATGATGAAGGGGCAGTAGAATTGGTATATCCAGAGTGTGAGTTCTACCTCTTATTTTCGCTCTCTCTCTCTCTCTCTTTTTTTTTTTTTTTTTTTTCTCTTTTTTTTTTTTTGTTTTTTGTTTTTTTTTGTTTTGTATATTAGCCACATTGATGCTGACATGAATATTTCGCTACTACTAAGACTCGGGAAACAGGCTGTACCAATCCCTAGGAAACCTCAAAGTCAACCCCCTTATCGGCATCACTATCCCCGACTACGACACCTCCAACGCCCTCTACCTCACGGGCTACTCCACCATCCTCATCGGCAAACAAGCCTCCTCCCTCATCGCCCGCTCCAACATTGCCATCAAAATCACCATCACCGCCTCCCGCCTCGTCAAATCCACCCTCCCCTTCCGCGGCACCCCCAATGAACCCTCTCCCTACAACCCGCCCGTACGATATCTCCTCTCCGAGAGAGCCCCAGCCCTAGCATCCACAGATAGTCCGAATGTGAACGCCACGCTCGTAACAAGAGAGATTCTCACACCTACCATTGCCGTCTTCACATTTAAGCTAGAAACCAACAATGTACAGCACCGCCTCCCCCAGTGGCAAGCCGGACAGCACGTCACCATGAATTTTGAATTGGAAGTCAGCAGCGGCTACGCTCACATGAATGACCAAGACCCCCAAAGCCTCAACGACGACTATGTTCGCACATTTACCGTCTCGAGCCCCCCCAACTCCCTCCCTGACAAGGCTCAATTCCAAATCACTGCACGTCTCCACGGCCCCGTAACGAACTTCTTGTGGAGGCACAATACTCGTGTTCCCCTCGATGTTTCCGTCATGGGCTTCGGCGGCAAAGAGTCCTTCACGCTACCCATATCCACCACAATCACTAATACAACAACAACAACATCATCATCATTCAAAGAGCCAGTTTATGTTGCCGGTGGCGTTGGCATCACGCCTATCCTTGCTCAAGCAAAATCCGTTCTTGAAGGCGCCGTTCCCTTGACATTACTGTGGACGCTCCGAGGCGAAGATCTTGCTTTGGCAGTCTATGTCTTCGATAATATTCCTGGGTTAGCAGAGAAAACCACTGTGTTTGCTACGGGTTCACTCACTTCAGATAATACTCAGAAACTGCTTGAGAAAATACGTGAGCGGGGGGCAACAGTGCAGGAGAAGCGTATTAATTTGGGAGACTTTGGAGGTATGAAAGGAACCGGAAAGAAGTTCTATCTATGCACAGGACCATCGCTACTACAGTCACTGAGAGGTTGGCTGGAGGGCGAAGATGTAGTTTGGGAAGACTTTGGTTATTAAATATTGAATAAGCATGAGAAGAGTTTGTTTTCTAAAAAAAGAATTTGGCTAATTTCTATTGTCGCATAATTGACTGAACCGCTGTTTTCACTACGCTATTGTCCAATCGCTTAACCAATGATAAAGAGTCCGCAATACATTCAATTTTGTAAAGCCCTGACCGGATCAAAAGTAAGACGGGGTCTATGGCTTGCACTATGCTCTCGAAATCGTTCTATACCAGGGCATTCCAAGACGTGTTCTAGAAATTCAGCCTTTTGTAGTAATCGATCTTGTCGAATCAAACGGCGATCTCGTATATATTGATCTGGAGCCGTGGCCTCATCAGAGTAACCGGGTATCATCTCTTCGCAGAACAATTCGTAGATAACCCAGCAACCGGCACACCGTACTCCATAATCTATCTCTGTGTCTCCAATGGTTCCATTGGGTACATATGGAAGCCGCATATATGCCATGCCAGGATAGTGATGGTGATTTTGATTGAGTAATTGTGGATAAGCCTCAAAGTCCGTTTGGGTCGGCCGGAACTTGGCATCTAGATATACAAAGTAATCCATAAAATTACCAGGAGATCTAGTAAATCGCTTTTCGAGTATATAAAGTTCATTCTTGAGGTCATTGGCCTGCTCCGTAGCACTGTAGTCCTCAATGGACTGAAGAGGCAGCTGTTCAACTTGTTTGATATGCTTGATACTCATAATATACTCGATCTGATTATATCCGTAGGTGAAACAAGGTTCATTATTGAAGAAATGTATGTCAATGCGCATGACAGGAAGCCGGGCGCGCTGGGCCCTCGTGAGGATCGAATACTGCTTTGTAACGTGGATGGGAATCATCCTGTAGGCCAAGTTGCTGTTGAGACACGTGAAGCAAAGCCGCTCAAAGGTAGGAAGGAAGATGTATGCGCCAAACGCGATCTCGCAAGAACAGCATAGTTTTTCTCTTCGAAGCGCTTGATGAAGAACTGAAGAAGTATGGTATTTGAGTAGCTGCGATTTGCCGAGCGCGGCAAGGACCATTGGTGCGTAATCAACCATGGCTCTATATGCTGGAAGGCTTTCTAGGAGAATCAAGCCAGCGATACATGTCTTTGCGAGACAGATGATTGATTGAAAGTCGAGATACTCGGAGATCATACGGCGAAGCTCAGGAGGCAATATGTCGAGCGTGCCGAGCGACGATGGCGCCACTGACTGTCTAGTTAATGATGAGTAGGACACTGGAGTAACATCCTATGTCATTTCTCCCCGAGATGGACGTGGTTGGTAGGAGAACTCGCTGAGGAGCTGCTCAGGAGTATATTCAAGCAGTGGCTTTCCTGCTTGGCGTGTAGATTCTGACATGATTACTTTGGATAGGGTATGTAGAGATAAGGAGATGAAGAAGTGAGGTAAAATTGTACTAAGAGTACGATAATAAACAATGATATCCAAGATTAATTTAGAAGAGCAAAGATACGGAGAAACCAACTTCTATGTTGAACAAGAGGGTAATCGAAAGCTAAAGACTATCCGTTTAATCAGGAAGGAGAAGTTTCAACTTGGGAAGGTCTTTCTTTGGATATCGTCGCAGTGGAGAAAACTTTGTGAATCCTTTCTTTTTCCCTATTTCATCGTAGGATTAGCGTTCAATATGTGGCTGAAGACTACGCTCATTTAAGAGGATAAATCATCCAGCTCCAATTATACAGAGGGGCTTCGAAACTTGTAACGGAGACTTGATGCGAGCCCCTGAAATACAAGGCACAGCATGGAGATAATCAACTCGGCTACTTGCGTCAACATCATTGTATTATACAATTTAACGTAATTTTATCACCGAAGAGTCATTTAATATTATATAATATGCTCTACGTGATATATAACGGACTTAAACATACACAACGAAGATAATTTGTGAGAAAAGGTGGATGTCGTCTCCTCAGCCGAACTCAAGATCCTTCAGAGAGAAGGAAAATCTCAACCCCCAGGCTGGTTACTACATATCTCATGCACCTAAGATAGAAACTAAGTGAATTTCTCTTAGCAAGTAAGTAAGTAATTACTAAAATTTTCCGTAAGACTGTTCTGATATAAGCCTCATACAGCCCTGACCGCCAGATCGGCCTAAAGATACGCCTTCATGATGCATCTCGGCGCGTATTTCGTATTGTTTGGTGAATCCACTAAGCAATACGAGCGGCCTTTGTTTGATCCTTTGATTATTTCTCAGCAATCTTGCGTATAATTAACGAGACTGATTGGACTAGAGCTACGATTTGGTACAAGAGAAGTTTAGGTGGGCGAGAGATACGCGTATATGCAAATGTCGCATTCGTATTCGGGAGGACTTCTCATGTCTGATCTGACCCGTCAATAACATTATCTACTAAGGAAATTAAACGATATATTCAATGGAGAATTGAAAGAAGGAATCATTATAAGTATCACAGTCTGTATTCCAGTTTACTTTCAAACCTCATCAGACTCAGATTCTATTATTCAAAAAAAGAGCCCTTCTTTCTAGCAATTTTCGACTTCTAAATCAAACCGCCGGCCACAATGATGAACACAACTACTCAAGCTCTTCTACCCGCCGACCAGGCGAGAAACATGGCCTTTGATAAAGCCTTGCATAAAGACTCGTCGACATCTCAGGGTGGTCTTCGTGCCATGTTGAACAAGGATAACGAAGCACATAAGGCAGCTGTGGTTGAATACTTCCAACACTGGGATAACAAAAAAGCTGAAGATGAGACTGAGGCCGTTCGACAAGCCCGAGTAGTTGATTATGCAAGCTTGACTAGACAGTATGTGAACGTGAACGCAATCTGTCTTGCTTCTCCAGAAGTCGGCATGTCGCTAATCTTGATGGGACTAACTAGATATTACAACTTGGCGACCGACCTCTACGAATACGGCTGGGGCGAGGCGTTCCACTTTTGTAGATTCGCCTACGGAGAGACTTTTAGTCAAGCCGTGACCCGACATGAACATTTTTTGGCCAGTAGCATTGGCATCAAGCCGGGGATGAAGGTGTTGGATGTTGGATGCGGTGTTGGCGGACCTGCTCGCTCAATAGTCAAGTTTGCAGGATGCCATGTCACCGGCTTGAACATCAATGGATACCAAATCAGTCGAGCAAAGCATTACGCCGCAAAGGAAGGGCTGGAGCATAAACTCGATTTCGTTCAAGGTGATTTCATGGTAAGTTTCCCCTCCGCCCCCCGCCCCAGTTTCTATGCAAACACCAAAGACAAAAGCCGAAACAACATTAACTAATCATTATATAGAACCTGCCGTTCCCTGATAACTCGTTCGATGCCGTATACGTAATCGAAGCAACCGTCCACGCCCCATCGCTGCTCCGCCCCCCCCCCAGTTTCTATGCAAACACCAAAGACAAAAGCCGAAACAACATTAACTAATCATTATATAGAACCTGCCGTTCCCTGATAACTCGTTCGATGCCGTATACGTAATCGAAGCAACCGTCCACGCCCCATCGCTGGAAAGTGCATACAGAGAAATCTTTCGTGTTCTTAAACCAGGAGGTGTCTTTGGCGTCTATGAATGGTTCATGACAGATGCATACAACAACAATGACTTGACCCATCGACGCATCCGTCTCGATATCGAACAAGGCGATGGCATCGCGCAGATGCTGAAAGTCGAAGATGGCATTGCTGCCGTTGAAGCTGCAGGTTTCTCTCTGGAAACCCACTACGACCTCGCGGAGGATTACAGCAACGATACTAGTGTCGCTCCGTGGTACTGGCCGTTGGGTACTGACTTGCGCTATGCGCAGACATTCTTGGATGTGCTAACAGTCATGAGAATGAACCGCTTCGGGAGAGAGGTATCGCACGCTTTCATCTCGGTGTTGGAGTTGTTGAGGCTCGCCCCAGCTGGCACCAGAAAGACGGCTCAGAGCTTGGGAAAAGCGGCGGATGCGCTTGTTGAGGGAGGAAAGAAGAAGCTGTTTACGCCCATGTATCTAATGGTAGGTCGCAAGCCAGATATCTAATTGTCGGGTAGAGGTAGGTCGGATGCGCTGCATCATTGCGTCTCATGTTAAAGGAACTATCTTGAATTTACCTAGGTTTTGGAATTGATTATTTGGAAAAGCATAAATTAACATGTAAACTCCCATTCTTTACTCACACAATAATAGCCTTTTTTCTTCTCTAAGTAGTTTTTTTTAATATACCTCGTTTTTCCATCAACCTGTGCCTAGGTGTCTTTGATTATACTATTGACATGATGACCATAATATATACCTAGCAGAATGGCGGCATATAAGGAGAAGTTTGGATAGCAGCACGTAATTTCGTGTGATAATCCAATGCCTGATCAGCATGTAAATCATCTTGATTCCAGCATACTTCTACGAGCTGTTTTATCAGATTCATATTAAACGATCGCTGCTCCTTCCCAGCCCTGGTCAATATTTCCAAAGCCGTTATCCGCTGAGTGTCAGCCTTGGCCTCACATGCTAATATGAAGACAGGCCACGGAGGCATATGGGCCAGGTTTCCGCATAAAATGTCTAGCCCCTTATTCACGAGGTTTTGGTGATGTATTTCCTCTCCGGAATATCCCAGTGCTGCTCGGCTGAGATAGATCAAGGCGGCAAGATTATACAGCTCTGTAGTTGTATTGCGACTTTGGACGGAAACATCTGAGGACGCGTAGGGAAATGTATACTTTGACAAATTTGTGCGAAGTTTTGCTTCCAATGCATAGAGTTCTTGTGTTTGCGAGTGGGAAAACTGATGAGAGTCGTCTCTCATCCGAGGCATGAGATGTGTAAATATTAGCGAGATATGACCGAGGACTTCAAAGTCACAACCGAAAGGGGTCTAATATCCATAGTCTTTAGTTTTTCTCAACCAAATAGAAGAACGAGGGGAGATGAATGATCTTTTGCTTCAAAAAGTGTCGTACCTGGAGGGTGGAAGATATTTTAGCCACTGGGGGTCTGGCACAAAAGCCGTTTCTTTCCAAAACCATTGCCGGCATATAATATATAACACCAAACCGGGCAAATATCTCATGATAGTAAACCCAATCAAGAAGTATAGCCATGTCAAAGTGAATTTTCTGAGGCATAGCACCTGATATAATGATTTTCTTAGCTCCGCATAAGTAGGAAGTCCAATCTTTGGTTGAGTTGGAGATTTGAAAAGTCTATTGTTTCATTTCGTTTAGTTAAACCAACGTAGTACAACGAAGAGCTTTTTAGGAGGGCAAACAGCTCACCTCGCATAGATATAAGAGCATGCTTGCCATGAGATGTTGAATGGTGCGAGGACCAATATTCCCTAGTCTTAAGGAATTTTGAAGGAACGATATTGCCCGAATTTTGTATGCTGTCGCTATACTGCTCCGGGATAGATGCAGAGACGACAAGGCTAATAGACTGTACAATATTGCATTGGACGCTGGCGTAGCGTCATAAAATGCAAGTTGAAGAATGCATTCAGTCAAACGACCTAAGTTGTCCATTATTAAGAGGCGTGAACCCATCTCCATAACTAATACTAGTGATTAGCATTTTCAGTAATGAGTTTGACTTGTGCCTCATCAACTCACAGTACTGTAACAACATAGATTCGTTCTGATGCAGTCGCAAAGAAGTTACAGTTTTAGGCGTTGGTGGAATATGTATTTTTGGATAATTCACTTGATTTTAAAAAGAAAAGAAAAAAAAAAATCAGGACGTCAGTGAGTAATCTACGTACAAGGAACAGAACAGCTTACTGCCATGTTTAGTTTCCATCAACTCATAGAATAAGTTCATATCCCAGGTAGTCATATTAAGAAAGTGACTATGCTGATATAGCAGGGTAAGCATATTCTTTTGATGCTTTGCTGATATCTTTAGCTCAATTGCTCGTCGTCTGTCTCCTTTCCGAGGCCACGAAAGCCTGAGGCCATACCCCTGGCATGACAGATGCATACGCCGACAGTTATTACAGGTTGGCATCGCAAGATCGCATTTAACCTTTCGATCTACCTTTTCATTAGTAATGAAACTAGCAGATATAGTGAAATTGAATTGATCCCTTACCTCTACAATTCCAACAGCTTTTTAGCGACATGTTGATATTGGTAGAGCAAAGATAATGGGCTTGGATATGCCAGCCAATATTCCGCGTGGTATATTTTATTTTTCAGCAAGATATATTCGGGCACGTAAGACGAGTGCTCTATCGGTTAAGTTCCGATCTCATTGAAACGAAAAAATTGTAAAAAGTTGCCTCAGATCTTCGGCAGCCGGCAGTTATAAGCTAGGCAATCAGCAAATTCAGATCCAAGACTGGAGTCAGTTAGCCTATTATGACAAAAGTTCAAGTCAAGAGGAAATAGTATTTGTTAACAAAGTGTTGTAATAAGCATAGCTGAAGATGTAACAAAGAGTAATTATAAGCCCAGCTTAATAGACTCTAGAGGCTTCCTGGCTTGAGCCCGTTTTGTGTTAGTTTCGGAAATTGTTGCTTGAAGATTTGAGCCACCAATCATATCAGACTATGAGTCTTCGTTCGACGACGCTGTAGGAAGATTTGCTCCACAATAATACGAGGGTTAAATGTAATGAATAAGCAGCATAAAGGGTAAAGTAACAAAGAATAGCTCATATAATCAAAGTTCCTGCTTGCTGGGTGCGAAAGAGCTTATCGGGAAAAGATTGAGCATGGCTCTAAATCCTTGCTTTATAAGCATTCCTCAGCATGTGCTATCTCCATTCTATTTTGCCCAAACTGAGGGAATGAAAACTCAGTTACGTGAGAGTTTGTCAAGGAGAGAAGGGGTAACTACTTAGAACTTTATATAAAGGCGGCCTTTTGGACATTTGCCTCTCGCGTTCCCTGCCCTAGTTGAATATGCTTTCATCTTTACCAAGTACGATATGTTTTACTGTTAACATTGTATCTGCTCTCTATACTGAGATGTTGTAGATGCCGGCTTTTTAATACTTCAGTCATAATGCATGCCGAATAAGATGACTTCTATTCTGCCAAACTAAATCCACAAGAAGCAAAAATACATTTGAAGATGAAAATAATTGACGATAATTAATATCCAGACTTTTATGCAGCTGCTTGAAGTGCCCCGAGACGCGCTGCTTTCGCATTTCCCGCATCCACTAGAGCAACGCCTGAATCCATTTCTATGAAGTCTTGGTTTTTTTCCCCTTTAATTATGTTTTCATATATTTAAGGTATTTACATACATACACAAACCAAAAAAAGGAGGCCCTGCTGACTTTTGCAGCGGTTAAAGAGAGATTGACACTAATAAGAGACATGGTATCGATGGCCTCGTGGGTCAGTACCTTACATATCATCCTAGCATGCTGATAGTTGACGTATATTCTAAAATTCATTTATGCTTCATCAATATTTGCTTCAGACAAAAACGAGATAAAAAGAGTTTTTATCCTGCGTACTTGGCTTGGCCATAACTGACATGTTATCTATCCATCTCATACTCACAACTGCTATGAGTTATCACAGCCTCTTGTTATGTTCTTATTCCCGGTCTCTCGCGTCACAAGATGATACACAATCAGCGATATCGCCGATTTCCCGATACTTATGAGGTAATCTCCATTTACCAAATTGTCCGAATAGTTCTAGTGTCCGGCATGACTAAGGTGGGGAATTCTAATGAGGGGAGGGCTTGGGGGGCAACTGTTGATGATAAAGAAAGGCTGTGTGTGACGTCTCGGATTCGCAGGTTGTAACTTGAGAATCAAGTTTTAAAGCAGGTGATTTGTTTATATGTTTTCCCTGCAGCAGAGTATAAGGAGCAGAGCATTAAATCCCTCTTGTTTAAAAAGGGTCAGCATCTCCTATCTCATAGACAGAAACTTATCTCTTCAACATTCTTCGCGAGTCTTTGCCTTTACCCCGCCATCTACTTCGTACATCTCCAAGAGAGTGAAAACAGTTCACCACTCGGTTCGTGTAAGAGCGCAATCTGGCTTCGCAACAATGGCAGCCAAAACAGATCTGAACACCTACAAGTTTAACCACTCGATGTATGTCTCTTTTAATGTTGTTTGTTTTGCGCCTGGCCAAAATTGTGTGTTGCTAATAAAGAGAGCTAGGATTCGAGTGAAAGACCCCAAGGAGTCTGGTAGGGTTATTCCTTGATGCGGTGCTATATTAACGCGCTGTAAGCTGTGATATATTTGAAGACGCATGCTGACTTTTTGAATCAAGTCAAGTTTTATGAATTTCTTGGAATGAGTGTAGTTCGCAAGCTTGAGTTCCCCGAGGCCAAATTCGACCTTTACTTCTTGGCCTACAACAAGACTGGCGCCGTCTCTTACGGAAATTCTGCTATTGATCGCGAGGGAGTCATTGAACTTACTCACAACTACGGCACTGAGAATGATCCTACTTACACAATCAACAACGGAAACAAGGAACCTCATCGAGGATTTGGCCACACTTGCATCTCTGTTGATAACATTCAGGCCGCTTGCCAGCGCATCGAGGATGCCGGCTACAAGTTTCAGAAGAAACTAACTGATGGGCGCATGAATCATATTGCATTTGCCTTGGATCCTGATGGATACTGGGTTGAGGTTATTGGACAGAAGCCCATTGAGGAGACCGCCGACATCAAGGAAACCGACGTCTCTACCTATCGCATGGTAAGAAATGGCTGTTGCATGAATGATGGTGTGTTTCATTTGGGTTACCAAACTAACATGACTAGAACCACACCATGATCCGTGTCAAAGATGCCACAAAGTCGTTGAAATTCTACCAGGATGTCCTGGGCATGTCCCTCTTTAGGACTCATGAGGCCGCCAGCGCAGGTTTCAACTTGTACTTTCTCGGTTATCCTGGCACTCAGGGTGTGCCACAGGACGGCCGGACAAGTGACCGCGAAGGCCTCCTTGAGCTGACTTGGAACTACGGTACCGAAAAGGACGAAAGCTTTTCTTACCACAATGGTAACGATCAACCTCAGGGCTTCGGCCACATCTGTAAGCGCTCGTCCTTGGAATAGACTACCTTTTAGACGCCGACTAACCATTGCACTATAGGCGTTTCTGTTGATGATCTGGATGCTGCTTGCCAACGATTTGAGGACCTCAAATGCAATTGGAAGAAGAGATTGACGGATGGTCGTATGCGCAATGTTGCTTTCTTGCTGGATCCTGATGGATACTGGGTTGAGATTGTTCAAAACGACAAATTCAGCGATAAGCATGCAGTTTAGTTCAAGTGAAATGTAAAGGATGAATTAATAGTCCGTCATGAGGACACATATCATACATGCAGCAATATACACTGTTCATGAAATTATTTGGCATCTACCTATTAAGTCCAGCCACAGTACAGAATATGCCACCCATAATACAGATTCTCAAATTTCGAACGGCTTGGCATAAGAGGCCAATTAATGCTTTATCAATACAATATGTTTGCTCAGCGAGAGCGTGTTCAGCTAAATGCCAGATTAATAGCAATTTTGCATATGCATGACTTCAAATGCAGCCGAATATAGAATAAAGGGAGAGATCTCCTGTTTTGCTTCTACTCGTCTCCGTTACTTTATAACATGCGTTTATGCTCCAGAAGGCTATAAATAAGCCATATGTAATATAACAGTAGCAGTTTCATTTTTTGTATTTTATTTTGAAACTGCCATCATCTCCAATCTCGATATAATGTCCTCCGAGACATCCAATGGCCTCTCCTCCGGCATTAACTCCCTCTCCACTAGCTCATCCGTCGATATATCCGGTTGTTCATCCAACACCCTTTTCAACTCTCTCGCTTTTTCCGTAACATCCTCAATCGAGACAATCCATTCATTTGCCCACGTAGTGCTCAGCGTTCCCGGGATGCCGATCTGTATGCTCCTATACGGCAACGCCTCCAGCTTCGGATCCCGCTCCGGATCCCACTGGATTCTCACATCGATGGGTTTCTCATGAGCTGTCCTATTGGTACTCTCTTTATCTACTCGGGCATTTGATGACGGATGAGTAGACAAGACACCCTTTTCCAAAAGACTCATAAAATGCTCCTTTTTCATCTTGAGGGCTAGGATACGACTCTGACCATTATCCTTGTAAGAGTATCCAGAGCGATACATCATCCAGCACCAACTTGGTTTGATCCACGTCATCCGCCCAGGTCTAAAATCCGGTGAAGCATTGAGTTTTTGGGCTTGAAGCGCGGCATCCGCAATAGTAGGTTTATAGGCTTGATAGACAGTGATGTGATGGTCGTCGTAGGAGGCACGGATTTGACGGTAGGGAACTTGTGAAAGGGGAGACATGATGAGTTTTTATTTTATAATATTAGTATATAAGACATGGAATGATGTTTTGCTGATATATATAATGTATTTATGAGGGTCTTCTTTCGGGAGATTTCGTTCAGTGGATGAGCTAACTTCAGTCCTTTTATTGTTTTGCTATTAGATGCGGAGTTGAGGATATGACTCTATCATGACGATAGATGGTAATGAGTCTACGCCGTTGCAGAACGCCTAGCCCTGCCATATTGGTCCAAGCTACATTACTTTGTCGGGGAATGGCATGGCCATATAGTCACTTAAACTGTTTGAACCGCCCTTCTGCTTCGATTAAAGACATGGGAATCACAAGGATCGAAGGGAGGATCATAGATCACAAGACACACAGTCAGCCTCTGTGTAGGTCTTAGGCAGCCACCTGTAATTACCTTGGCCAGTAATACATAGCCGAGTACTTACAGCATGTACTTGTACTTGAGAGCTACTGTAGGTACTGCAGATCTAGACTCCAGGCCATTTGGTCATTAATTACCTAGGTGGCCAGGACGCTGGCCTCAGCGCAACCGGGGCTGAAGCGGTGGCGCTAAATGAACGCCTAACCCCCCAAATGAATCAAATTAGGTGAAGCGGCGTCACCAAAACCCTGAGACTCGAGACTTGAGACAGGCGTGACGCAATCACACCCAACCAACAAAGGACTATTGCTTGCTATTATTTAGTATTCTACGAAGTTTTCCTTTTCAACCTACAAGCTTCTTTAATTCTACTTTTTTTTGTCCTCAAGGAGAGCCTGAGTAATATCAAAGATACGGATATAGATAGTACCTAGGAACAGCTGTACATACTGACTAGTAGTAGGTACTAGGTAGGTACCTCGCTTTATTACTGCTAAAAGTACCTAACCTAAACCTTCTATAGCGAGTTCCCGAAGCCTCATCATCACTTCTGTTCTCGACCAAAGAAGAAGCAGAACGAAGTTGCTCATCCTAACAAACTCTCCCCTTCTCCTTTCGTATACTCCTGCTCTTCCAAACATCCACGCAAACTCATTCTGGATCCACGTGCATGTCGCCACCGGACGCATTCGCGAGCCCAGAGGTTCCCGGTCAGCATGGAGACGAGCAGAAGCCGCCTTCGACTAGGACAGGAAGTGCGGATGCCTCCGAGGTGACAGGCATCCAAGACCCCTCGGCGGGGTTGGCGTCTGATGTTACGAGGCAGCCCGACACGAAAACTCCAATCCATGTGGCTCCCAATGCGGACGCGGATGCGGACACGGATCCAGATAGGAGACTTGATTCAAACCACGACGACGACGCCGACGCCGACGCCGACGCGGGGACTCTGGTCATGACGACGCTTCCTCCAGATCTTCATCTCAGTAGCAGCACTGTTGGTGCACGCGAAGAAACTGCCAAAGACAGCAGCAGAGACAACGTCATAGACAGCAAAGACGAAGATACGACGACGACGGATAGAAACAAGCTTCAACATATCCCAACAGACCCTCTGGCATTACCAGCGATGGAAACAACAACAGCTATCGCGAGTACAGCCGAGATGAGCAACGACGAGGGGGCCAGTATGCCGACAAGTGCGGAGCTCGAGCTCGAACAGGGCTCTGGTGCTGCTGCTGCTGCTGTTACAACCACCGCCGGTGATGATGATCCTGTACAAGATACAACACCCACCGCACCGCCCAAAGAGACTGCAGTCGAGCTGCCCGACGCCGCCTCCTTTTCCTCCATCTTGACCATCAAGGCCAACCCGTCATCATCATCATCATCATCATCACCCATGCAGCCCGACTATTATCCAACGACCCAGCTTCTCGCACCAGAACACCCCAATTATGTAGACCCGACACCGCCCACGCCCATGGCTTCCCGCCCGCCTTCTCGAGCACCTTCAGCCACATCTCGATCCCACCGCTCCGACGACACATCTCCCACAAGATCCAATCCCGAGTCGGATGACAAGCCTTATACAAGCGAAGATGACCATGAAGGTTCACGATCTGAGATACAAAGTATCATGGAGCAGTTTAGCGAATATGGAGGCGGTCCAGGTGCCGACGAAGTCATGAGCCCGAGATTGGAAATCGCATCGCCTATGCTGGGTACCTCAGTGCAGCATCCACCCCGAAAATCCAGTCTAGACCCTATTGCACCATCGCTTGCTAGCCATCTCCAAGGACTCAATGCCTTGCATATCTCAATGCCTTCCGATGATGATCACGGACCGCCTGTGCCCCCTAAAGATGGGTCCATGGGCACTCCTCCAAGAGCCAAAGACTCACGTCCACCGCCGCCGAATGTCGCATCACCAGCCTCGCCTACCATACCTATGCATAGACCGCCCCCTCCAGAGCCCGAACCTGAACCCACCCTACCTTTTGACTTTCATAGGTTCTTAGAGCAGCTGAGGAACAAGAAAGCAGATCCCGTGGCGAGATACCTCAAATCCTTTCTTACAGAGTTTGGAAAACGCCAATGGATGGTCCATGAGCAGGTCAAGATTATCAGCGATTTTTTAGCCTTCATCGCCAACAAGATGATGCTCTGTGAAGTATGGAGGGACGTCTCAGATGCCGAATTTGATAATGCGCGGGAAGGCATGGAAAAACTCGTCATGAATAGACTCTATACTCAGACTTTTTCACCAGCCATCCCGCCTCCTAAACCAATACCTGGAGCAAAGCCACGGAGGAGAGGAGGTGACCCGCCACTAGGCCCAGGCCGAAGAGGCCAGCATCAAGAGGACGTGGAGCGAGACGATATTGTGACACAGAAAATCAATATTTACGGGTGGGTGAGAGAAGATCACCTTGATATACCACAAGTCGGAGAGAGTGGCCGGCGTTTCCTAAAGCTGGCGCAGCAAGGTGAGCTTTTATATTTTTTTTTCTTGGTTTCCCCTTTTTCTTATTCTTGGCGTTTCATCTCAATGCGATATGTGTCTCATGCTAACTCTACCACCCACCAGAGCTATTAAAAATCAAATCGTATAGAGCCCCAAGGGACAAGATTATTTGCGTTTTAAACTGCTGCAAGGTCATATTTGGTGAGTATCAATCTTTAGTACAGTACTGGAGATTTTTTTTTTTTGGTTGGCTGACATCACCAGGTCTCTTAAAACACAACAAGTCGGACTCATCAGCCGATTCCTTTATGCCCTTACTCATCTACGTCGTTCTTCAGTCTAATCCAGAGCACTTGGTATCCAATGTGCAGTATATTCTGCGATTTAGAAACCAAGAGAAGCTTGGCGGGGAGGCAGGTTACTACCTCTCATCTCTGGTAAGCAGAATTCATTTACCTTTGGGCCTCCTTTCTAAGACAGATGCTTACAAGCTCAACTTTTTTTTTCCTTACCAATATAGATGGGCGCAGTCCAGTTCATTGAGAATATGGACCGCACTTCTCTAACTATAACCGACGAAGAATTCGAAAAGAACGTCGAGGCAGCCGTCTCAGCAATTGCAGAAAGACACCAAGCAATGTCCCCAAAGGGGCCTCAGCAGCAAATTTTCAATGAGAAATCTCTACATCCTGATGCACGTTCCTCTCTGGATGGCGCAGGGCCGTCTACTCCACGTCGCTCAACAGACCTAAATGAAACCGACAATCTCACCGCGCCTATCACCGGGCTCCTAAGGACAATTCAGAACCCGCTTACCACCATCGGGCGCATGTTCTCAGACGATGGCGCCTCATCTTCATCATCATCCACAGCACGGCCATCCGCGCCTCGTCCCTTAGGCCTACCCGATCCTTTGACTATACGACGTAGCAGAGAGGACCTAAGAGACAGCGGACGGCAACCAGAATCAAGATATACTCTTCCCGCAGAGGAAGCAGCGGCTCGACAGGCGAGCGCCGAGGTGGCCGAGGCACAACGACTGCATCGTGCCGAACACTCCAACATTGTAGAGACCTTGGCCGGCATGTTTCCTGATCTGGATAAGGAGATTATTAGTGATGTGGTTTACCAGAAAGAGGGAAGGTATGTTTTTTTTTCTTTTTCTTTTTCTTCTTTTTCTTTTTCTTTTATTACAATATTCTCTTTCTCCTTTCCTTAAATACCTAGTAGTAGTAGTAGTTGAAGCCCAAGCATTGAAATTCGGCTAACCTAGAGTTCTACATAGGGTCGGACTGGCCGTTGATGCATGCCTTGCTTTATCCGCATAGTAATTCTAAGGAGCTGAAACGGGACCGTTAGATAGATAGGTAGATATTTCTGGCTGCAACATTGTACAGTGGGTATAATAACATATATGAACATACTTGACTTGCTCATAGTTGCGAGTTTAGTTTTATTTTTTTCGCCATGAATGAATATAGTAGCCAATAGCCCTTCCAATTCATTTTCATCAAAGGTACTTTTAAATTATTTACAAACCGAATTGATGCGACCTCATAGCCTCAATCCAGTACAAAGTTCCATACCCAAAAAAAGAATAATCTAGCAAATCTATTCATCTCGTCTAGTCCTCGTGTATGATGTTCCCCTCCCATCCCTCCATATTTCCTGAAATATCCATTTTCTATCCCAAATTTTTTTTTTTTTTCAGAATATGTTAAACAAACAACAATACACGTGCATATATATATATATATGTGAGAGTGTAGCCACATATGGTGAGGGTGATACAATCGAGGGAATAGAGAGAGTGAATAATAAATACATATAAAATGCTGCGGCTTATATAACCCCCCCCTTTCACCCAAACAAAGACTCTTACCACACCATGATCCCATCTCCTGTATACATGAGATTTAAAAAAGAAAAAGTCTTTGGCAAAGGGGTCCTCTGAAGAGCATAGAATCTACTACCGTTATCTGTGGAGCTACTAGTATCCTTGATACTGCTGCGATGACCTAACGAACTCATGCGGCAGCACTCTATCCTGCCCCTCGGAGCTATGGCCTCTGTTTGAACCTCTAGAATGTGGTCGATCGCCATCCATATTCGAAAAAGCGTTGCCCTGCATGGGGTTCCGAGACGTTTCGCTAGGGTGACGGGCGGAAGTCAAGTCGCGGTACATGGCGTTCGATGAAGGGGCCGTAGGCGGAGGAGGCTGGTACGAGTCCTTAATGCTAGGGGTGTAATAGCGCTCTCCTGTGGTCGTGTAGGGAGGCAGATTCTCTTCATGATTGGGTGGTGCCGAATGGTACATGGACGCTTCAAGATCGGCTTTTGATCTGACGAGGAGGGAATTGCGGGTATCAAGGGGCGTCAGATCATCCATGTCTTGTAGTTTTTCTGCAGGAATTGGTTAGACAAATCGATCGTGTAACCAAAGAAAAAAGAAATTTGGAACTAAAGATTGGCAAAGGCTGTGATTTAATTAAACTTACCCATCTCCTTTCTGCGCTTGCGGTGAGGGTTCATCTTCATGGAGGCGTTAATTGCGTTATATCCGACAAGGATTGCAAGCGCAGCCGTCAGTGTTGACTGGATTACAATCATGACCATTCCCATGACAGTTTGCGTCGTCTGCTGAACATTGAATTCATCGACAAAAACAAAGACACAGATTACGGATAGCACACGAACTACCGCAATTATTATGTTGATAATGTTAGAAGAGCGGCGCTCGTAGGGACGGCTCCAGCAAAGAAGTGCTAGCATGGCTGCTTCGATAATGAAACTGATAATGGTTTGAGCCATGCCGTGGCCATCGCCCGCGGCAACGAGGCAGCCCTTTAGAAAGGTGTAGACAATGACGGGGATAAACAACCACCAGTAGCTCTTTTGGTAGGACTCATAGAACATGGAATACTTGATCCAATTCTTCTTGTCCTCGTAAAGACGGCTGACGTCGCCGTGCTCAGCCTTGAGTCTGTGAGCTGTACTCCAGATCTTATAGCCGAAGAAGGCGAGGAGACCTGTGAAAGTAGCTAGGGAGATACCAGCCAACGTTTTGGCTGCCCACGAGTCACCAAGGGTGAACTGGAATATACAGTACAACACCCAGACTCCATAAAGTAACAAGACCAGAGAAGTGATGGTTCGAGCAATGGATCTCCAGTAGTGCTCGCGGAATCCCTTGAGAGATTCTGGGAATTTTCCATAAAGAGACCAGAATTCGAGGATGACTTTGATAAGCAGAATGCCCATGACGATTGAAGCGATGACGATGGCGACGATGAGAAGTGCTGTCATGAAGACATCCGACTTTGGCACGCTCAACGACTCGGCAAAGTTTTTAATGCCCGAGATTGTCTGAGAGATTTGACCAGAGGACCCAGATTCGTCTGCAGAGCTTGAAGAAGCCTGGCGACGAACGAGTCTGGCAAGGGTGCTGCCATCCGAGCTGCTTGTTGAGTTTCCGTCTTCGAGAGCTATGGTTAGGTTTCGTAGATAGGCTACACTATCTTCTGTAAGATTGCCACCAGTATTGGCTCTGAAGTTATCAATGGAAGTCAACAGCCCGTTCCAAGGGATGAGACCGATAGAAAAGGCAAAGTTTTTGGCAAAGTTGCGGTAGATGGGTGGATAGTTGACCGAGAGCATGCCACTGACGGCCATGCCCTGAAACCAGCCCGCTACATCCGTAAAAGTAGGACTGATACTTGCAACTCCCACGCCTGAACCCGCAGCAGCACCACCTCCAGAGACAGCAGCGCCAGCAGCTGAAATACCAGTAGCAACGAGTGACACTCCAGCAATACCGGCAGCCACATATGAAACAACAGGCATGTTCACCGTCTTGCCATTGGTCACATGAGCTTGAATACAAGCTACCATGTCACCACCATTGGTACCCTTCAGCTTTATGACTGCTTGTGCGGCAATATCTGGAACAGTAAAAGCAATTGCTGGAATCATTGACGCATATTGGGCGGGAACCTGCTGAGTTCCACGAGCCACGAAATTTCCGTTAGGCAAAGGACACAGTTCCGGTACCTTGGTGGCAGCGTCACAAGGGTTAAAGGTGTTTGTAAATGCGTTGATCCCATAAGCTGTGACTTCGATACTAGTGGTAACATTTTCAGTAGACGTGCTACTACCTTCAACGTCGAATGTGATGGCGTTGGCATCGTGATCATAGGTCATGCTAAACTGATTGACTGTGATAGAAGGTAAGCTCCCGCAGTCGGTAAAGCCTGTGGTTGTGAGGATTTGGTCGCCCATGACTCCTGTCATCAACATTGCTCCCATCAGCAACCCCTTCCATGTTGTCGATTGTAAAGGTATTCGTGCCATATTTCCTAAATTGTAGTTGTAATTACCAATCGAAGGAAGCAGTCTGAATTCGAACTGATTTTCTTTTTCTTTTTTCCACCAAATATCTCGTATATAAGATAGAGATAGATTTTCTCTAAATATGGATTGCCAATATCAAATCCAATGCAAAATTTCCAATAAGATTCGCTCGCTTCGCCAATCGTCTCCGTTTATCGATGCTCAATCTGTTTTAGTAATTCGGTTATCGACGGAAAAAAAAAACACCATAAAATGGAATAATCGAGAGATTCCGGTTTAAAGTTAATAAAATGAAAGGAATGCCAGCAAATTCAATAACTCGCTTGGTCAAGAGCGAGATATGGGCAACCTCATAGACAATAGAAAGGAAAAAGAGCCCTCAGGGCAAAATATCCAAGACGGCCAGGATCAACCTGGCAAGAATCGAAAAAATAGGACACAGGAAAACGGTCAAAAGTTGCCTAAATCTTTAATTCAGGATCTCTTTTATAAGTAAAATCAAGGGGTTTATCACAAAAAAAAAAAAAAAAGGAAGAAAGAAAGAGAGAGAGAGAGAGAGAGAGAGAGAGGGATTCGCAGCGAATAGCGAGTATGAGGAATTCTTTCTTTCGGTAAACTTCGATTTGTTCGCTCACTCAAACTATGGCGCTATGTGAATCAAGTTCTCCAAAGCATCACAGCGAGACAGAGCGTGTTTGGAATGGAGTCGAAACGAAAGAGAAATTTCTAGAAAAATGAATGACAAAATTCAAAAATCAAGCCGCGACAATATAAAAGAGAGGAGAGATGCAAAACAATTAAAAAATAAAAAATAAAAAATAAAAACCAGAGACGACGAGACTGAATTAAGAAAAAAGGGAAGAAAAAGAAAAAAGGAAAAAGCTCCAAGTGAGTGAGATTCAATGTGGTTGAAACATGACGAAAGGGGATGCAGTTGGTCTGAGCCTTCCCTGTCTGTCCCAATTGGCCCCCCCACTAATAAATACCAGCTGGTACCTGTTCTGATGCTACTCTTAAGCCCCTGTTACAAGGTCACTCCAAGGTCACTCTCCTTGTGCCCAGTCAGTCTTAGGGGGAGCTGCTCCAAGGGGTTTAGAAGTTGGTAGCCAATTGGCCGAGACCGAGATGCTCGTGAAACAGATCAGCAAATGACAAACAGACGATTATATTGAGACTAAAGAAGAAGAGGAAGAAGATAAAGATAAACACTGTGAGCACATAAATAAGAAAATGAATATCAAGAAGAAAAATAAATATACCCAAAAATAAAAATATAGAAATATAAAAATCGCAGAGAATCGTTTCATCACTAACACGCTCCCAATCCTAATCCTAGGTACCTACCCAATAGTACATACCTCGGCAAGGTACTGGGTACCTAGTACGTACAGTACATACAGTAAACATAAACAGGTACCAGTACCGCCCGTAGCTAACAAAATTCAAGGATCAAGCAGCGAAATTAGCTCTCAACTCTAGCAATGAGACGAGATGAATTCACTTGTAAGATGATCAAAATAGACGAGAGGCAGCCAGCCTATGGTACATACGAGTATGTAGCGGTACGATACGGACTATTTGGCCACATTCAAACAAATCGTACTTCGGAAATAAAATTCGTCTTTGGCAATTCTTTGGACAGAGAAAATATAAACTAGAATTGATGAATAAATGAAAGAGTACGGAGTATTTTTATCCCAGACAACTCGTAATACGGAGTAGAGGTCCTACTCATTTTATCACGGTCCAGGATCATAAGATACTCTGTACTCCGTATATAAAAAACAATAATAATAAAAACCTCAATACGGAGTACAATCTAGTACGATATCAAGTGTAGTATGTAATTACTGCCTTCCGGAAAGAGCCTCAAGATCTGCACACATAGCATTGTATAGTGCGCGCAATTCTCTGCTGCCACGTAATCATGTCAATCAAATCACCTTGTTTGCCTCAGGTAAATAGATAGATGAAAAATAAGTAAATAGATGAAAACCGAAAATAAAATAGATGAAATAAATAGATGAAAAATAAGTAAAATAACAGCTCAGCTCCTGATTGAAATGCCGTTTTTGACCAACGCCAATATGCCAAGATGAAGGCCCTCATCCACAGCCAAGGCGCGCCAACTTACTTGTCTGTACTCCGTATTAACACGACTCCTAATAACTACTCCGTACTCCGTACTACTAGAATACTAAATACTAGCCTCAAATACGAGTTGCTCTTCATACTCCATAATTCGTAGAGCATCATCCATCCCCAGACTCTCTCCACCTCTTAGTTCTAGTACTCGTAGTCATTAGTAAAAAAAAACAAAAACAAAACAAAAAAGCAGTTCAATGCACTTTGTACTCCGTAATTGGCGTCGTATTTGGCTATAAAGTATAAAAATAAAATAAAAAAGCTCTATTTTGCATAAAAACCATCCTTCTGCTTGGACACCATCTTTCGAAGTCACCGCCGCATAATTCGTCAATGCAAAAATAAAGATGCTCTCTGTATTGTATACATACAAGTAAGTTAGTGGTATATATCGCTCTCCGCAATGGCCCAACTCAGATCCTGAAATAAAACACGCCGAATAATAGACAAACGCAGGGGAATCGTACTCATATACTACTGCCGATCGTATACCTTCATAATAACTATTCATTACCTAAGTCAATTCTATTGAAATTTATCCATCTCTGAGACGAAAAGGAAAAAAAAAAAGGATCAAATGAGAAAAAAAAAAAATGAAGAAAAAAAAAAAAAAAAAAGGATCAAATGAAAAAAAAAAAAAATCCCGTATCCAAAAAGATATGAAAAAAATCAGAAAAGAGGAAGAAGGGAAAAAACAGAAGAAAAAAAAAAGGAAAAAAAAAAAAAAAAAAAAAAAAAAAAAAAAAAAAAAAAAAAAAAAAAAAAAAAAAGAAAGAAAGAAAGAAACATTTTGCTTCTACGAGCATCAAAGATATCCAGACACTTGCCTATCATCCCAGCCCTTGTTGTCTAGATGAATTACACCTTGATGGGGAGAGTGCGAATAATTCGACATTGCTTCGTGGCCGCTAAAAGGGCTACCGTGGACGCTCGAAGGGTCCATCATGCCCTCGTATGCCATCGGCGCACTCATAGGGGGAACAGTATTTACGTTCTGCAGACCCAACGCATTCAGGGGTGGAAATGGCTCCACCTCATTTGCCATTGTCATGGTGGTATACGGATGGGACCCCTGTACATACGGAGCCGAAGTGACGGGCAGGTCCTGAACCCGCTGGCCAGGGTCATATCCATGAGTTAGCGGGCTAGCGGCCATTGACTGAGTTGGGTGCAAGCTTTGGCTGATGCTATCAAAATGAGGCGAATAGAATGGCTGCTGATATTGTCCCGGAGGCATCACCGGATACATAAATGGGCTTTGGGTCGGCTGGTAGGATACTGGCTGGGAGAGCGGCGCTGAGGTAGCCTGATGCTGCTGCTGCTGCTGCTGGCCAATATCTGAGTATGGCGGCAGGGTGACGGGCGATTTTTGATCCGCGATGAGTGGTATATCATGTCGTGGAGGGGGGTCCTGGACTGGGCTGATGATGGTATCCGCCGCCAGTTCTTTTGCCTTGGCTGCTACCAAGCGCAGTACGGGAAGCGAGATTTGCTCCATATGCTTGGCCAGGTGTACGGTCAACTTTTTCCACGTCGGAAACACTTTGCCGCAGAACCTACACGCTTCCTCGTGTGGCTGCTTGCTTGTTTCCACATGGCACTGTTCGACTTTCTGCCATGTCGGATCGACCGTGCCGGCCTTTTTCATGGCTGCCTTGGTCTTCACCTTGGGCTCCTGGAATTTGTGCTCGCGAACTAGATGCTGCAAGAAATTATCGCGACGATAGCATGTGTGCCGGCAATCTTCAACATCGCATGTCCACCATTCGAGATGACGATGGCCCTCATTTTCATGACGAACCCAGTCGGCCTTGCGCTTGAAGATCTTAGGATCCCGGCACTTATCCCACGTGCATGTAAAAGGCTGCACATCTTCATGCACGTGCTTGGTCCAGTCAGACGGTTTGAGAAACTTCTTTTTCTGATAGCACAGTTGACATTCAAACTCTGCGGGTAAATGCTGAGTTGGCGGCATCGGAATGTCGGTTGGAAAGCTTTCTTGATTAATGGCACCTTCTGTTGGCGTGACATCGTCGTCATCGTCATAATGCGTTGACAGCGCATCAAATCCTTTATTGCCATCCCCCTTCGAAATTAGGACGTTGGCTGTGCCACCAAGAGCCAAACAGAGAGAGCCGCAAGAACAATTGGCGCCGAGGCCGAGGTGTTTGACTTTGTTACTCAATAACTGTTTGTACCTCACAATTTGTTGGTGAGCAATGCGGTCTACAAGGTAGCTATGTGCCGGCGGTAAGCCCGGGTTCAAGATCTGAATGTGCTGTTGGAAACCAGCAAAATTCGGCGTCATGTCGTCAATAATGTTAGGGTTCATCTTCATATCGTTATCTTCGTAGAAATCATCGTCCTCATCATCCTCATCATCAGGTTCAACGGGGGCTTGTCTGAGAGACGCCACAGGCGGCCCGCCGGTTTTCCGCCACATCTCGGCGAGACTAGAATGAGTGTCAATGCTGGATGGGGTTGGCTTAGGCAAATCCGACTTGCTTCGAGGCCGCCTTAGAGAATTTTTCACGCTGAGACTAGATAAGTGGCCTTTAGAAGACGGAGCGGAGGGCATGGCACTGATAGACCCGTTCCGCGAATGGGTCGTGCCGATGGAGGCAAAGTTTTGACCCATTGACACCAAAGCGGTGTTGATGCTGGGCGTCGGTTTCTTGCCCCAGCTAGATGTGCGCGACATGGGAGACAGGTGTGGTAGGCTATCACGCTTATTCGTAAGGGTTGACTGCTGTATATCCTCTTGAGGATGAACAAGCGCTTCGCCCTGTCCGCTACGAGAACGCTTGCGCCCGGAGGCACTAGGGCGCCGGACGAGGCCTCGAAGGTCTTTCAGGAGGCTCCCAGACTTATTGCTCCTATCGCCACCTCCTCGACTAATGGAGAGCTTCTTCAAGAAGTTGCCGCTTGTGATACCCTCAATATCGAGGTCGACAACACTTGGCAAGCTGCGACGACGAGTCCCCCAGGTCGCTGCTCGGGAAATGATGGAATCGGTATCACGGCACATTTTTTCAAAGCGCTCAATGGCAGCTTGTGAACTCTGGGGCTGATGGCGGCTCTGCCCGAGATTTCTGATGGAGTGAAGAATGGGAGCGTCAGCCCAATTGCGATTTGCGTGAATGATATCATAATCCTCGTCTGTCATTTGACCAGCGCCATTGGGAGAATAATAGGTTTGGCCAGGAATGTACTTGTTCTCGGTTTGATCACCAAAGGGTATACTGTCATTGCTATTTCGGCTTTGCTCTTCTACCCTGTTGATATCATCAAAAGATGGCTTCTCTGGGGGCACAGTTTCAATGAGATTGCCGGTGATCCATTTGCCAACCTGCTGGTTTTTCTCTTCAACGTCTCGGCGGCTGATAATCTCATTGATGCTAGCAATCTCTTCCCCAGGCCGTCTCTTTGGATCCAAGCCAGCAAGGCCGGTAGTGGGGTCACGCCGCCATTGGCCCATTGAGTCTCTACTTGTAGTAGCTTGGCTCTGTCCTTGGCTCACAGATGGGTTCATGGAAGTAATCAAGTCTCCTGCAGACTCGATACCTCCGCGCACGGTTGAAGGACTATCTTCAAAAGTACGCTCGACAGTATGAACAGGTCCATTGTTATCCTTGTCCCATACAGAGATGGTGACACGAGGGCTCTGGCACCGCATATCGACCGGAACAGGTGCCAAACCGTCTTCACTAGATCGGGCACTGTCGGTTTGGCTCGGGGTCAACTGAGCGGGGATTATAAGAGGGTTTGGTTTGAAAGGTTTCTGAAGTTGCTGTGGTGAGATGGAGCTAGGGAGCTGATCTTGATCTGGTCGCGTGAGAGTTGCTCGTTCCTCGCTTCGGGGTGATAGTGTGTGGACAGAAGCAGTTTGGTCTGGTGTTAGAGGGTACGAGGCGTCGTCACTGGCATTATTCTCTTGCTGAGGCTCAACAGGAGGGGTATCGGTATTGTTCAAGGAAAGGTCCCATACGCTCTGGTCATCTAGAAAGGAGGGCGTACCAACTTCAGGATTGGTAAAGTTGGCACCGAAGAAAGGGTCGTCGTCAAAATCACTAAAGTCGCTGGATTGGTATAGACTCAATGTCGAAATGGACCCCGCCGGTGTCTCTGAGGGATTCGCAGGCGACAGAGAGTCACTGTTGACTCGTGATAGGAAGGGCGACAGCAAGTTTGAATCAATGGATGAGCGTTGTTGGTTGGCACCAGGCAATACTGAATTGCGGGGTTCAGCGTCGAAGTCCAAGTCGTGATGGAGGGCAAGAGGGTTGTCGGTGTCGATAGGCACGGAGAACCCTTGAGCGGTGGCCGAGGTGGAAGTCATGATTTGATCCAACTGGGGCCAAGCGAAAGGGGATGTCGAAGGATAAGTATTCGGAAAGAAGGAGAGGGAGGAGGAGGTGAGAAGAGAGGGAGAGGTGCGGCAACTCTGGGCAAAGAACCAAAAGTCAATAGACAGGCAACCCGAGGGGGGCCTAAAATGGATCGCTTTTGGAGATGCGCAGCGTCACGTCACTGGTCAGGGACCATGTTCCTGAAATGGAGTAACAAAGACGGGAGAGCAACGAGGCGGCGCCAGGCTATGAAATTACTAGGTATCAAGGAACTGAGCTTTGGGGGAGGCGCAGTTGGCGGCGATGGTCGGCTTGTTGTGTGTGGTGCTAAGAAGATGGCGGAGAGGCAAAGCGGCGTTTCTTGCTAGGGAACTAAGAAAAGTGAGGGTAAGCAATAGAATAGAGAGAGTATTGAAGTTTGAAGGCCAAAAAAAAAAAAATATAAAAATTACTTGTTATGGTGGTGTCGGACAAGGAAAAGAAAAACAAAAGCGGGCGGAGAACGAGCTGATGATGGGGATGCGGCGCTTTGGAGCCATGAGCCAGCTGGCGGATCTCGAAAAGCGCTTACTTACCTACTACCATGTAGTAGTACCCTGATTAGTAGGCTTTCGTCCACACACACACACACACACACACACACACACACACACACACACACACACACACACACACACACACACACACACACACACACACACACACACACACACACACACACACACACACACACACACACACACACACACACACACACACACACACACACACACACACACACACACACACACACCCCTCCCTAGCTAAGCGACCCTGCTTGTAAGTACTTGTTTCTCCAAGTACGAGTAAAAGGTCCTCAGTAATGAATGTAGTCAATGTAGAAGAGACATGATTGTAGTACTACTTCCTCTATATTATGTGTACAGAGTACAAAGAGAAAGGATTTTAGCTGTTACCTGTGACAAAATAGTGTCGAGGCGTGCTACCATTTCTAGCTGCACCTTTTGGGCTTCAAGCCCCTTCCAGGGCCCCAATCAATTGCCCAAGCTAAGATTGGGGAGGGAGGGGTGGGCGGACGGTGGTAGGTGGGGGAGGGAATTGTGATTTACTTTGTATGCTTTAGCAAAGGGTCTAGAGATCTAATTGCGACGGTAGAGTGAAATGAAGCAGAAGAGAATAATCATCCATCAATAGGGGATTGTGAGAGTGAGATTGAGAATGCCAGCGATCGTGATAGTGACGATAGGACAGCCAAGTTAGGTGCCTACATAAGTTAGTTACCTTATGCACTATGATAGGTACCTTACTTATAGGTGCGTTGTTACCTAGGTAAGATCCAAGTCGTGGGGTTGCAGTCGGTGTATCAGCTCTCAATATCAGCTGTTTTGTATGGAGTACACAGAGTAGCAGTACCGTTACGATGTCAATAATACTGATACTGATACTAGTCACGACCATAATGGCGATCTCGGAACCGTGGCATTTCATACGTACCCGGGACTCAAAGCGGCGCGCGGTTGACTCTAGCGGTGGTCGCTTTCTAAAAAAACGATGCCAGAGTCGAGGTGCTTGGTCCGAAAAAGCACTGCGTGTACTTCATACTTCGTATCATCATCACATATGCTTTCCTCCAGATCCAGGTTAGACTCTTTCAAGCTAAAGCTTTTCTCTTTTTACCCTTTACGAGCTCCGCGAGTTCAGTCTCCGACAATCGCTCGTCTCATATCCTTTCTCCACGCTGATGGCTTCAAGTGGTTCTCTTTTTTTTTTTTTTTTTTTTTTTTTTTTTTTTTTTTTGAGTGTCTCCATAGCCGCCACCGGTTAGAATAAGCCTAACTTAACAGCACGTCATGCCTCCCCTTCTGTGTCCTAGACAATGTGGGCGGGTCGTTCATTAAAAAAAAAGAAACTAGCGGCCAAAGACGTTTCACATAGTACATATGAATGAAAAATGATGGCACTCTGGTGGGATGGCCTCTCTATCCCAAGTGGAAGGATGGAAGAATATGCCCAGCTCTGGTTCCAGGGGGGGTTTCGAAAAGCCTTACGGAGGGAGTGAGTTCTCACTTGGTGGTTGTTGATAGTGCGGTACAAGTATTCTACTCAGAGACACCACCTTAAACAGCGGGTTGGATCAGGTACCTGGTCATCAAGAGCCGCCTCACCCCTGATAGAGTCTGTGTCCACACATTGTGGGGCACGAGGCTCCGCACGGCCTCTAATTCCGTAAACTTGCAGCGCCAAAATGGGCGATAGCGCCCTATGATGCCCTGGTTTATGCCCTATGAAGGCCTGTAAGGACCTGTGAGGCTATCTTTGCAAAATTAAGTCAGGTGGTGCCAGCCCCCGAGGCGTTCTCGCACACCATCCCATCGGAACACTGCCTTTGCACTCAAAGCTAGCATGTCTCTGTTCTATCTCAATGGGTAAAAATTACTTATTTTGGTGGATTTCTTTCTTGCTGTCTATCTATTTTTTTTTTAATTAAAAATAATAATATACAAGATATTATACGCAGGCAAGCAGGCAGCAGGGGGTAAGACACGAACCGCAGCAGAATGCAGGCGTGTTGGTCAACCACCATCATGACATCAAGAGTTTGAAAGAACGGTCACCTCATGAGAGTACCAAAGGGTGGGCCGCGGAACAACAATCGCCTCATTATTTGTAGTTACCACTCCGTACATTACTACGTAGTATTTTGTTATTACTTGAGAGGTACTCTTAACCAAATACATGTTAGGCCTGAGACATTGTTCGTTTAAGCTCTCATAGAATGCTGGACGGCTGAACAATGTAACCTTGCTTATATGTTTTCTGCATGTTCGTACTTTGTACAGAGCAGATACCCGTTATTACTAGGTATGTAGTTTGAGATGCACCTGTCATTGTCTTTTGTCTTTGAGACGAGATGAATTAAATTTCCGGCTGGTTCGGCTCTCGTCAGCACTCTGTTGCCGCCGGTAGTCGTCTTACTTCTCCAACTCTCCTAAGCAAGGTACTACTACAACTATACCCGAGCTTCTTGTCTATTCAGATACCAAAGCGTCAATTTGCATGGCAGAATCAGGTTGGAGGCTATATGATACAAAATAAATGGCACAAAAAGTACTATGTAATACAACTGACTATCCTTCGAGGGGAGCAGCAAACACTGCCCCGTGTGTGTCCCACCGTGCGGCTGAAGCCTCCAGTTATTAGTGAGTGTCCCACAAAGCCAGCCATTCATTACTCGACAGAAGCTAAATAAGCTTCGCCTCAGTCAAACATCCTGAGGGCATGAGAGTTCTGTCCTGGAACCATTTCTACAGAAACTCCTTCAATGGTCCTACATGTTCTACCAAGGTGTGTTCTACACACACACCCTAAAGGCCTCCATGCGAATCCTACAATTGCCAAGGATACGATTTCTCCATATTCCATCTATACTTTGTATGATTTTTGCTTTGACTTTTTAACTATGACCATGTAGTTCACAAAGCTCCCTCCACAGTCAAACCGTCAGCGGCGCGTGCCGAAATGGCTCCATAAGGCAGATTCAAACAGTTAGTGAGGCGTTTCGGTCCCTTCAAAGAGTAAAGTTTGAATAATTTCATGCCGGTCGCCTCATCGAATCGTGTCCACTACTGGCGCCACTTTTGATCGGTCAACTCGATTTGGACACCGCGATATATGCCAACAACTAGAATCCTTTTCCAAAGCAAAGAGATAAGCGCGACATCTGATCGATTACCGCCAGTATTGGCGTGAGGCGGCAGTGGGCGGCCGCATTTGCTGTTGGATCACCCCGCGTCTCGTCCTTGACTAGATCTGACACCGACGATGCATCATAGATAGGATTCATTTATATTCTGTAATTCATTAGAACATTTTGATAATTCATGATATGTATGGAATCATATCCAAGAGATATATATATGTAGGTACTTAGACGTACTCTGTAATACTACGTAATTTATGTTTATTGAATTAAAGATTAAATTGCTGCGCCGACACCCGTATTCTCTTACCCCCACATCATTGTCCCACGTGATGCTGTTTCAACCATCAAGCTCCAACTCTTTTTCAAATCATCACAAGCCATTCATTAGCCTTCATAATTCAATCTTCAAAATATCTTCATTCACACTGAAATCTACATGTGAACGAAGAAATAAGAGGGAAAAGAAAACCAAATCATCTACCAAGAGATTGTATTCATCTTGTTCCTTTGCCCATCATGTTCCGGGTTCGTAAACACCATACATACATACATACATACATACATACATACATAACCACCCTACTTTTTATTACCCTGTGATGTCCGGCCTCAACACGAGCATAACTCAGCTAATGCCAGAATTTGCTTCTATGCCTATAGCCGCACCCAGAGGAGAGCATGCATCTTCGACTCCACAGAGCCCGTTCTGTGGTGTTGACCTCTGAGGAGTAAGTAGCGCTGCATTTCAATCCTAATTAATATAACGGCGGCGGCAACAACAGCCCTATTTAATAAATCGTGCCGCACCCATGTCTGACGGCTCTCTAGGCTTGTCGAGATTCGAGCTGCTCAACGAACTTTTGAAGGAGCGTATATGCGCACAGCCCTTGGCCTTTTCTCCTTCTCACTCGTCGTCCTCAAAGTCTTTACCGAGGAATTCTACCCCATCGGTGCCTTGTTCGCTGCCTTTGGCACTGCCATTCTTTTCGTTTCCATGTACCGCCGATATCAAGGCCATCGCCAGTTCTTTGTTGCCGAATCGCCTGATGGTGTCCTGCGCCGGAAATTCCGGACTAGTGGCGACACGGTAGTGCTCTTGACTGTGTTGAGCCTCTGCGCATACGCTACGTTGCTGGCACTAACATGGAGTCTCAAAGATGTGTGAGACGATGTTCAGTCATAGTCTGGTAAATTATCCTCATCACCATCATGTACCAATCCATTACGCGTCAAGACTACTACGACGCTTTATCGGGATTCACTCTGGTATTGTCTCAGGCGAGCATCTTTATCCAAACTCCCACATCTGGCTTCTCATGCCCCGAATCGAGCCCATGATGCCATCTTTTATCAGATGCTCGGTCATCAACCGACTACTTAGGTAGTAAAAGGTATTCCATAGTGAGCTATTAACATCATTGAACAGTCACGCTCATGAAGCTGCTGTGGAGATGGATGTAGACATCTTACGGTTATTACGATTACGGCTAATACGCAATTATTTCCGCATTTCTGGATTATACCTATCGTTGGAAATTATGAAATATCATATTTTACATTAATGTATATCCTATCTTCTTGGACGATTGCTAGGTAGCTTCTGCATAAGATCGTAGAATAAATATGTTTGGGAATATCATTCATAATTGCAAAATACTGTCTATTATGAACCTAGAAAAACACTCTCTATTAGACACTCAAACTATATGTAATGTTTGTTTGTAACTTAATTATAAGATTGCTCGGTGGCTCATCTTTTTCTCTCTACAACGCCATTGCAAGGGAAATGATGTATAAATAAATAAAAAGTCAGCGTACGTGAAACTGCAGTTGCTGCCTAATGGATTCTATAAACAAAGCATCTTCCATGGATCACCAAATGCGCAATGGCAGCAGCAGTTCCCATCTCTACCTTTGAAGCTAACACGCCGAAGATCCTTCCATCATACCCAAGCCTCTTACATACATTCAAGATGCCACTACACATCACGTCCAGAATCTAAAATACAGAAAAGGGAAGTCTCTCAAGGTTATAAAACCATTGTCATTTCCCTCATCTCTGCCATTATCTCCTTCTTATCTCAACCATACGTAGTCTTCCCAAAATATTCCCAGCTCTGTACACCGTAAAGAACAGGCCATTTTTGCGAGAGCCTCTCCAATTCCCATAGGATCTTTTTAACCCAATTAATCACGGTATCCATCTTGCAAGCACATTATATACTAATTCTCCCAGCTCAGAGACTCAAAAATCCTTCATACGCATGAATCCAAAAGAGAGAGAGAGAGAGAGAGAGAGAGAAGAAAAAAAAAATCTAACTATAAACTCCAATATGCACCAAGTCGATGAAAATAAAAAAAACTCCCCCCGTTCTATGCAAAGAAAAGACGCAGCAGAAACCCTGATCATGTTCCAGTCTGACCATATCACTCAAATACGCTTCATTCGATGCCTTGCAATTTGTAAAAGATTGGCTTACCAGAGTAAAAGAAGATTACTCTGACCATAACCATCCTCCTGAAATCTTTTCCACTGCCCAGCCAATGTCCAACGAATGAAAATATGTAAAGAAGGGGTTTTTTTTTTCTTTAAAAAAAATCTAATTTGCTAGTTCTGCTGCGTGAGCATAGCTCACCAATTTCATGATCCCCGTCTAAAGGTTTATTCGGCCGTAAAGATCTCATCTGTTGCTAGTACAGCCGTCGATAATAATCTCCCATATGGTATAATCGTGTGTCATGTCCGCCCAGTACCGAGATATAAAGAAGAAGAAGAAGAAGAAGAAGAAGAAGAAGAAGAAGGAGGAGGAGGAGGAGGAGGAGGAGGAGGAAAAGGAAAAGTCATTGGTAGTCCGGCGGTATGAAGCTAACCATGAATTCGCAGAGGCACATAAAGGAGCCTAATCCAGACCAATATTGACCTTTTAGATATCAGCTGATCGTCAACTCTCATGAGAGTAGGATGATGGATTAGGTATTTCGAAACCCGTTAAAGGCAGTAATCGACCGGCAGTTGATTAAAATAACTCGGTGGCTTTTTTTCTGCCAAGTTGTTAGGCCCTGCTCAGTTAATAGGTAGACCATGCATGCTAGCAAAACATCTATCAACCAATTGCAGGACATATCCTCTCTCTCGATATAAAAGCCAGCAAGCAGTATCACATTGTTTCTCCAAGGAAGTTAATGCAGTGTGGTCCTTTACATGCATATGGCAGCCGATAGGATGTTTAATGTCAAAACCGCGTGACAAAATATTACCATTAGTAACACTTCGCAGTGCGAAAGCCACCGGAAAATTCTGGCCAAACAAGTGACCGCTTCCATCTTTCACACTCAAGGCTTGAGAAACCATCAGATTATGGCCAAGCGAAGGAAAAGCAGTCCATTTGACTTCAGAGCCCTGTTGATCGAATCGAGATTTTTTTTTCTTCCCCATCACGGCTTGTGACTCTTGGACTTGCGATATTCTTTGGCTCACCATTCCAATATCATCAAGGTCACCATACGGCTTCCTCTCCAGGCAGAATTTAATGTTTCAATAATTTTTGTTAGCGAGGAAAAAAAATCAAAAACTTCCTGGTTGTTGTGGGATTCAATCGCGCTTCCTTGCGTGACTAATTGTGGCTGGCTTTAGTCAGAGGGGGATAGAAGGAATTGGCCAAGTTATTATCTAGCCCCCTATATGCGGTGAGTTCCATCGCCTTCATCGTACTCTCCCCACCCATGATAAATGGCTCCTCCCTGGGTATCTGGCATTTGCTGTTGGTGTTGTGGCATAAAATGCTGCTGTTGCTGTTGCTGTTGCTGTTGCTGTTGTTGTGGTAGTGGTAATGGTAATGGTTGCTGTGGCTGTTGTTGCCAAGCAATCGGTGCTGGTGAGGGAACAACAGCTTCCATTATAGCCGGATCGATAGCCTGTTCTATGCCCTCGTCTGTTCCACTAAGCGGCACGCTACCATATATTTGAGTGAAGTGCGGTGACTGTCTATTATATAGATGGTGATGTTGCGACGCGGGATAATACTGAGGTGTCTGCTGGTTTCCCAACATCTCTCCACTAAAGGACAGGGATCGGGGAGGGGGAGGCATATTACTATTCCAATCCATTTCATTTCCAGGTCCAAGATTTGAGCTCGTCCAAGCGGTTGGGGCTGTTGATGGATCCGCATATGGCGAAAGCCTGTTGGGTATGCTAAAGATCAAATTTTGGTCCCGAGCTTTCGCTATCGCGTTGCTATCGGTATCTGCAGCCATCCAGCTCGTCGAGACTTGCTCTCCTATACCATACGATAGCCCAGTTGTTATTGTATTTGAAGGAACTTTAGTAGGCTAACAGTTAGCATGGACAGGTAAAAATGGATCTTACGAGTTATTTTTCTCTGCCTACCTTCCATCTCTGGCGGAAAATAACCGTTTCGTGGTTGGATAATCGGTGTTCCCACGATGGGCACCGACGCGACAGGCACGGCAGGATAATGTTGTCGATGGGGCGCTTGATCGACGGAGCTGCCACGAGAAATTGCGGGAGATGAAGAGCCTGTTGCAATGCTGGATCTCTCAGGCGTTTGAGGCGGCAGCTTTGGGTCGTATGACTGTTGTTGTTCCACAGGAAAGAAGCTGCATTCCTTTTTGAGCCGTATGCAGTTCACACATTGATTCTGGTCTTCGGGTGATATAATACAGCGGATCTTGCGTCGACGACAATGGCCTGACATATGTTAGATCCGGGCGCGGAAAGGGGGGGCCGAGCGGGCCGACCTAGACCTTGGAGACAGAGAAGAACGAGACTCACCACAGGCAATCGATGTTCTATGGTACCCTAGCTTGTTCCTCTTCTTTTCACCCATTTGTGGCGCTAAGGACTGAGATTCCAAGAATGATGTTGGGGTTGCACCACCTACTGAGGGTGTCGAAAAGGATCGTTTTAAGACATGGGTGGGATGTCCTCGAATGCTAGAGGCAATTGGAGAAGCTTGGGCACCCCCTAAGCTTCCGGAGGGTGATTTTGGAGGAGCCATCGCAAAATAGCCGTGGTGCTTCTACTCCTGTTATGATTGAGTCTGTCACAGGACATTGATGAGACAATGGCGACGTCGATGACTCAGAGAGCTAGTAAGTAATATATGGAGTACAGAGACTCTTAAATCAGGGCGGGATCGCGAAGACCTTCGTTTCGGTTTAACAGGGAAGGATGAAGGACGGTAGTCAGAGCTATGAACAAAATAGATGGTAAAGTCGCGTTGGTGGCGTTGGCTGGTTTTGGCAAGTTTGTTAGCAAACAAACAACCTGAAATTGGGATACCTTGTGATCCCGGCCAGCCAAACAGAGGTCCGCTGGCGCTTGGTGGCGAAGTAGAGCTGGCCTAGGACAGCTGATGGTGAATGTGGGCAAAAAGAGACTCCATATCAGATCCTAGCTAGGGTTGATCTGGTAACCTATGAATGAATCTCTTTCTCTTTTTGGTCCCAGAAGGTAGAACAAGGTGACCTTGGAGAACACTAGCAATGGACGTAGGACGAAGTTGGGTAGATGAAAGGAAGCAATTCGATCGAAGCTGTTTCAGTGGCTGCTGTTGTGTACACCCTGCCTTGGTGTTATGTTATGCAATCAATCCTGATCCAGTTCCGTGCCCTGGGGCCATCCATAGGGCTAGGTATTATGCCTGTCAATGCCTCCCACTGACTGGGTGTAGCAACAAGGGTGATGCAAGGTTGTCCTTCTCAAGTGGGGGAGGCAATATTGAGAGGAGCCCTAATAGTCCGGCATCACTCTATTGACACCACTTATGTTTGGAGGACTATGAAAAGCCAGAAAGGAGCAGCAGCCTACAAGAATGTATACAAGTATGTGCTCCACTCCATGGAAATCAGAACGGCACAATTTTCCGCGTGGTCCAGCCAGCTAGAAAGGGCTTTGTGACATCTGTCTAGCGGCGATGTCGTCAACTATAAGAGTTAAAGGTGGACGATTTGCTGACAGGCTAGCGGTGCTTTACATAAATGCAACGAAACCGGAAGCTGATTGTTTTAAAAAAAAAAAAGTTGTCTTAATTGTTTAGACTGTCATAATCTTACTACGGCTGGTGTGGAGACGGAATGGCCACACGAAAAGTCGGAACCCATTATGAGAGTGCATACAGTTTTCTGTGAGTATCTCCTGGATTCGTCACCTTTAGCGTAATCGGCATTATTAAGAAATGGAATAAGTAGCCTACCTAATAGAGGTGATGTTTTGACATAGTAGTATTTAGCTAGGCAGCAATTGCATGCATGTATCCTTCTTTTGTGTGTGGTCAAGTAGCGAGACAAAGGGGAGGCCGCGGTCGTTCCGGGGTGGCACACACACACAATCGGTTTGGGCGTGTATATAAGATATCGGCGGCTTCGGCTCGAATAAATACCTGTAGAGAGGGGCTTCTTCTGACGATGACTCCATAAGAGCAGAGTACAAGTATACACGAGCATGTACTGATTGCTTGACAGTGCTTGGCTTACCACACGGCTATAGCACCAGAATTCGATGATCAACGAAGAAGTTATAAATCTCCAGCGGCTCTCCATAAGAACCGTCACTGAAAAATCTGCCTATCAATTTTTATATTTTTAGGGAAATTTGATTTGTGGCATATTTCCGATTCCGAAGACCAACATTCTTTGCCTAAAAGACATGGGATAAAAGGAAAAAAAAAAGAAGACCAAGAGGGTAGGGCTGGGTGAAACTAATCAATCTACCTGGTCGTCCACCTATTATGGCAAGTGTCTGCGTGGCATCATTAGATCAAAATAGGATACAGACCACCTGTTAAAGTATGTATGTAAAAACCCTTGTTAACGGCGACCTTGGTGATCCAGTTGTTAACAGAGCTGCGCCAGGATCAAGGGAAAGCATCGGTTAAGAGGGGCAATAAGAGTTATAGAAAGAAAAGAAAAGAAAAAAAAAATTAAAAATTCAGGCACCATGTCGGATGCCAGGGAGAGAAAAAAAAAGAGTTTTGCCTGGAGGGCAAAGAAGACCATCCCACAGAACCAAAGTCCCCTGCCCAAGCAAGCATCTGCCTTGCCCCAATTCTTTCAGCTCAACTGTCTTTTGCTTACTAGCCGGCTTCTTCTGCAGGGCTGTAGTATTAGTACAAGGAGTATTCATATGCAGTACGGACTACTCCGTAACGTACCTGTTACGTTCATTTGGAATGCATCCGCATATGCAAGTACTCTTAGTATGTGATAACTCAACAGTTACTACTACTACCTTGGGTGGTTGTAGTCGCAACAACAGCTTTCGGGGGAGGCGGGGGCCCCGACGCGGAGCCAACAATGCAGAAGAAGTAGAAGCAGTAGAGTACTGTTTTGGTAGCACTCCGTATAGAATAAGTTTTCACAAATCTCACCGATTGAAATTGTCCGACAAAGTGTCTTTTAGTTCAACGACTTAATCACACTTTTGCTGATACTCCCTCTTAGGCGAGCCTCTCGAATACCAATCCCCACGTTTCCGTGTTTAGGGATGCCACCAAAGCAAAAGAGGCCAAAGCCACCAACTTAGCTCCATGAGATCAAATCTGCGGCCGCCGTCAACCGCTCCCGAGAAAAAAAAGTAAGACTAAGCGATCCATGGTAAGCATATCAGACTTTGACGCCTCCCAAAAGGAGTAAGCAGACGGTGGCTGGGTCTTGTAGGTGCATTGGTGGATACAACCTCTTCGTGTGCACTATTAGTGCTCGGTATGAATCGTTGTTTATAGAAATGTCTCCTTGAGTTATCATATAGCCTTTGTATTGATGAAAGCATATTTGGCAGACGACAAAGCCATTAATCTGCCGATATTCGGCCATCCCATAGGTCATAGGATCTGTGCCTGATCCACGCTTGTGGGAGAGAGACCAGCATTGTTTGGACCAACAACGTTTCATCCGGCCAACTCTACACCCTCTAAACCTCCACTAGACTCCACTCTACTTCACTTTGCCTCTGCAATCTAAGTTAGTGAGTGGGTTTATACTTGCGACCTGAGAAATTTGCAGAGGTTCCCATTCGTAAATATCTGCGTCATAAGTCATCCTAGTTTATTAGAGGTGCCCGAAGTATGAAGTGCAGGGAGGATAAATGCAAGATGTGTAATCATAGGGATGGCTACCTACTTCGTACCTGCGCTGCTACAAAGTTATGTCTATGGAGTATCCCTTAAAACTCGGACGAAGGATTTGGGTGTGGTTTTATTGTGTGGAGACGTTCACCCACATGTCGCCAATTGCTGTCACTTCAATTCGCGTTTAGACTCTTCCAATGTGACTGCGAAATTGTTAGATTGAAATATGACGATGAGTAAATACCTTACTCCGTATTACCGGTTTATTATCCACTTGAAACTTAGATGCGCACTCCATTGGACTGTGTCGTATCACTGGTAAGAAAGTCTCTCGTAGAAAGGTCCACATCAACCTTTCATGCCGGTGACGCTAGTTGTACTTCATTTCTCCTGTCTCCTCCATAATCGAAGTTGATTTCATAGATCGCGTCACGAGGTCTACATCTCGGCTCTCCGTAATAAATACCTTGGCAGCATGGAGTATTTGGGACGTACAAGTACTGTACTACAGTGTATCACCTAGGTGGATCTTCGAGGCGGGAGTCCTAGCATGGTACTCCGTAATAGTCCCTCGGCAGCTCCCTTGCACGCTGTGCCAGATCCCTGTCAAAACGTTGCGCTTGTTCCAACGCCGTTCAACCAGTCTGATCGGAGCACTTTGTAATAGTATTTTGTAGTAGGTTCCATAAAGCTACGGCCGGTCACACGGTCTGCTCAGTAGCTATAAGTATGCTCAGTAGCAGTGGTAACAGGCCAAGATGTTCAGGCTCAGCTGGATTTCGAACTAGCATCCAAGGTCTGGCTGCGGGTCAAGGACCATATATTTGGTAGAGTGTGGATGAGATAATAAAGAGGCAAGCTGGGAGCGCAAGGAAAGTCAGCGCCACCAATCAATCCCAGCTAGGCGGATATCCGGGTAACAACCGAAGTTGCTTGCGGCGAAGAGCTTTTTGATTGATCTAGCTATTAGGTATTACTCGTAGGGGTATATAATCCATACTAAACCGCTTCATCCTGGCTTGATAGATCGGCCAAGGAGTTCTGGTTCGGCAAATACAATCATGATATGAATCTGAATCCGAGCAGGCTGTGCATCGTCTTGGCTCACTGTGCACGAAGGTGACACAGCCGCCTTCACAAGGCTGACGTTGGCCGAAGTCCCTTTGTGAAGGTGCTCTATCCCTAACGACGTTAATCTCGTTCATGTGGGCCAGTTGAAGATTTTTAGCCTTGGCGAGCACGGATCAGAAGCCGGGTCCCCGTGCCCTCACCCTGTGATGTTTTTTTTATTTCTTTGATACTGCAAATCCACGATACATAGTGACGGCGGCATTCATTCTTGATTCACAATTACGCGACACAACATGTACCGGTACGCCTCGAGCCGTCGGGACTGGCGGCTGCTGGGGACGATCTCAGCTGCTCCAGGTACTCGCGCCTCGCACAAAATCGGTGAAGCCTTTAATAGTTTAGGAGGCGTCATGCATGCAAGGGACATGTTCCTACTGGCTGGCTTGCGGGGCTTCAGAAATAAATCGCTCCGGGCATCCTGCCTGTTGGCATAGATGGTAAATAATTCACACCGCCGCCAGACATTTTGGAGGTTAGCTGCGTTGATTGGAAGTTAGCTGCCGGGCACTTGATCGTCCAATAGATGCTGATTTGAAGTTGGAAAGATGAAGGGTTGATTGATAATTAGGTCGCCAGGTTACGAAGAAGAAAGAAGCTGAATATCCGAAGCTGAATATCCCACTACTAGCAGGTACTACTTAGGTACCTTCCATAGTGGTGCTAAGGTACTACTAGGTACTAGCACCACGATATGGACTATCTAATACGATGTCCCGGGCACTACGAGATAAGATACTGCCGATAGTAGTTGATATACGATAAGGCGATATATGTACGACGAATAGGAGGTGCTGCAAATAGACGACGGCTACCTGAGTAAGGAACGCAATAACCAATGTATTGACCCAATAACTACGTATCTGATACGGAGTACCTTGAGTACTATTCAAAGCACACAAAACTCAGGAGGTGCCTTAGGTACACAGGCCACTAACCTCTTTAGAAATCCAATCCTACTCGTACGTGTTTCCTTACATCAACTGTGGTTACCTGCTATTTGCAGCTCGCTAATATGCAATTATTCGGGCTTAAAAATTGGCTAGGCATATGCGCTGTTCAATTCGCTTGATTATTTGATATTACTCAATTAATTTACCAGCATCTTGGAGGTACAAGTAAGTAGTCCGTACTCGTACCTTAGTATTTAATAGGTATATATGCGCTAGTGCCTCCTATTCCTCCCTCCCTCAACCCAAGGCATGTACAAGTATTTATTGACTTTATTTGCTCATATTGGTTAGATTTAAGAGGCGCCTTTCTATTGACTATCATCTTAATCAATACTACCGCATTGCCCAGATCAAGATACTCTTTATCTATATCTGAGTTACAAAAGAAAATACGGAGTACGGAGTACATATGCAGGCTAATGCCAACGGCCTAACATCTTATTAAATAGCATTCTTCTTGATAGTAAAATAGGACAAATATTTAGTAATAATTCCCAGTAGAAACAAGCGACAGAGTCACTCAGGTAATGAATACTTCAAGGGTGTTGTCTCTAAATGAATGCCAGGTATCACTATAAAAGGCCCTCGAAGCGGTGCTCATTCACCATATAGGTATGTTGCTATAATATACTTCAATTTTTTTCATTTACATATAAATAATAATTATCAATCTGTTATGTAGAATAGTGCTTGATAGCTTGATAGGCTGATGAAGATTTGCACGCAGTCTTCATTTTGCCGCTGAGAAGAAGGCTCAGTCAGATAGTTACAAGACTATTGGAAATGGCTTGATACTAGCTCACATAGTAATTGATACATGTATTCCAGGTGGCTGGGTACATGCAATGAAGATGTACTTCGACCGGCGTCTGGCTCTGGAGTTCTGTCTCAGACATGCATGTGGACTGCATGCATCGGCGTACAAGTAATGTCTCTCAACTGCTACCTACTATAATTGTCTGCGGACGTGTTACATCACAGCTACGCTATCTTCAAGGCAATTTTTCATTACCTATGTACATCACAAAGCGGACTGTTTCGTGCCGTAATGGATGAGAGGGCATTTCTAAAATGCTCAGATAAGGCTACAAACATAGTACTTGTGGTGTAGAATAATATCTGCCAAAAAAGTAACTCGAAGCAATTTCTTTGCTGAAACTTTTACTACGAGCTATATAATCGTAAGAAACGTCATAGATACAGGAAGAAATCCAAAGAATTCCAAGAGCTGGAAAGCTGCTCATGCAAGCATCAAGCTGAGCAGCAGCCAAACTACTCGTAACGAGCTGTACTCCGTATTGGATGCCCCTTGGCAGCATAAATACACACACACCATGCTTGATATGGAGTACAGAAGCGTGAATAATGTGATGCACTTGACTCGTATTGCGTTAGCCAATGTTTAGGCTGTTTCCAATCTTCAGGATTCATGGATAAATACTTGGTAGTCTGATGAAGGTCAGATTAACCTGCATGGCGGTAGGGGCCTGTTGTATGCGGCTAAGCAACGTTATTTATAAGCATTCACACTCATCTTGCCTGACTCATGTACCTCCCGACAAGCCGAAGATTGGAAAATGGGGAACGTAGATCAGTTACAATGCGAATATCGCTGAGATGTAGCTTTTCTCAAATGTGAATAAAGTAGTTGATCGAAGATTACAAGAGCTAGTTATATTCAGTATACGTCGTATAAGACGATACAAATGGGTGCATCTATCTCTCTCCTCCTCAATGAACGCTTGGGATAGAGATAATAGTAAATTAGAATTATTCTGATAACTACATAACTGCAATTTATTTATACTGAGGTATATATATATTGCTAGCTTAATAGACCTTTTTTATATATATATATGTATATATATATGTATGTATGTATGTATATATATGTGTGTGTGTAGCAGCGATGATGCGAAATTGCCGATTATCAGTAGTCCTCGTGGTGTTGAGTCTGAGAGTCTATAAGAGAATTGTATTCGTGAGAAGAATCTTTTTTATGACAATAGATATTGGAAAGAACCAAGTTTATTCACAGTAACTTCAACTCCATTTTAATAGTCTTCTCTAGGTTGCGTTACGATATCTAGACATTAGTGACGGGCAGCTTGAAGGTGATGAGGACGCACAAACAGATTTATTCAACAGAATCTAAGCATAATGAGATACATTAAATATCAAATTATTGCTGCTATATATAAAAATACTTATTAAGGGATTATTATTCCATTTCAAAAATAAGACATTATCTCTGAGCTTCATAATATCGAATCGTCCATTACTGTGATGAGTGCTTTGTGATACCCTCCTGGTGAAAGAATACTGGCTGGGTCGAAGTTTGACATTTTCCTTAAAAATATCTTATTATAAGTGATTTCAAGGGCTCTACCATTTTACTGAACTGTTACTAGAAGCTTTGTTTGCTGTTGTTATAGCGGTGCTGTGCATAATACACCTGTAATGAATGAGAATATACAGAAGGGATATTCCTTTATTTTCTCGGGCATGGACTCTTGATATCCTTCAGAGGATATCCGAGGTTTACATGTGTTCCTCAATTCTTATTGTGGTATTTATATGCAAAGTATCGGAGTGCAATCTCTGCCATTTGGTCCTGCGTTCCGTAAGTCAACGTCTGTGAACGTAGCCACACGGATCGACAAAAGCCACCAAAAGAAATGATTTCCAGCCCATCTCCATCGATAACATTCTACACAATCGCATTAGAGCTTTTGGTGGGAAAACAATAATTAAATCCAACAACTGGTAGCAATTGCCTCACAATAGCTAAGCCAACTCAACCTAATAGGTCATCCATATCCCCAGTATAGCCATTTCGCGAACTATGAGACGACTAGGGGCCACGGTAATGTCAAAGAAAACAATTCACCTTCCATGCTACCGCAACCACGCAACTTTCAAGAAAACCCAGGAATTTAGAGATCTAGCTGGTATGCTATGTGTCTTGCCAGCTCTGAGAGCTCAAAAACCCCCAGTGCTTTGTTGTAATACTCGCACTGACTCTTTCATGCTCTACGTCATACGTTAGTACAGTGTGGAGTTGCCCCCACTCTCGAATCCTAATTGACTTTCGGCTTTTTCGTAACCACGAGCTGGGGTTTATTTTAATCAATCTACAAGGGCGTTGGGCTGTGATAATCCCACGGCTCAGAAAAGGGTTAGGACTACTTGTAATCCTCGGCAACACAAGGTGGACGAACATATTTTTTGCTAGACAATTCAACTGTTGATATCTTTTTTTTTCCCCCCACTGATCGTCCAAACCCCCGCATTTACGAATGGCGGCATCATTTTGATCAAGCCAAATATCTTCCTGGTGTGTCGGCTCCAGCACACGGTCCATGATGAGCGACTTACAACGAGCCTGGGCAAGATCGAAGCTTGGGATAGCCCCTGAGCCGTTTGAAGAATTGGATGAGGTTGAGGATGACCAGGTGTCAGAGTTGCCAGAGGGCCTAGACGACGACTCGTCCTCGGCCTCTTCGGTATCCTCAACGGGCACAATTATCCCGACACCGAGCCAGAAGCTCTTTGCTCGCCCCCAAGGGTAACTATACCTTAGTATGGAGGTGGGAATAAAAGATTTATAAGCTGTCAGGCTGACGGGTACGCAGCGTAGCAAGGGGCAGGACTCTAGAGCAGATTCCATGGACAACCTACTTTGAACGCGAGCTGTTTCTGAAGTCAGATACTAACCCAGAAGTGACGTACCATGTATATCTCAATTCACCGGTAGATAAGGGACCTTTGTATGTTATGCATCATGGTGCTGGATCATCTGGGCTGTCGTTTGCGATAGTAGGATCTGAGATAAGAAAACGACTCCCAAATGCTGGTATACTGGCAGTGGACTGCAGAGGCCATGGTTCCACCACTGCACCTGACGGCGAGGCTTTGGATTTACAGCTGGAAACGTTGTCCTCAGACCTGTTTACCATGATTGAGGCCACGAAAGCACAGATGGCCTGGTCAGAAATGCCACCGATAGTTCTCGTGGGCCACTCATTAGGAGGTGCCGTGGTAACGGACTTGGCCATGAGTGGGAAACTGGGTACGTCTCTGCTGGCATATGCGGTCCTGGATGTCGTTGAGGGTTCTGCTATGGACGCGCTCCAAAGTATGCAAACATACTTGTCCACACGACCAGGAGGTTTTGCCAGCGTCGAGTCAGGCATCGATTGGCATATCAGAACCCGGACTGTGAGAAACTCCATTTCCGCTAGGGTATCGGTACCCGCCCTATTGGTCTATGATGAGAGCCAGGATGCGTCTCGGCCTTGGAGATGGAGAACAAATCTCGCCGCAACACAACCGTTCTGGGAAGATTGGTTCGTGGGTTTGAGCAAAAAGTTTTTGGGGGCGCGTGGTGGGAAGCTGTTGCTGCTTGCTGGTACAGATCGATTAGACACAGAGCTAACAATTGGACAAATGCAAGGTAAGTTACTACGAATTACCGACATATTTTAAATTATACGTAAAAGAAGAGAAATCTAGAGCAACATGACTAAGTCGTTGATATACGCTTAGGAAAATACGCTCTGCAAGTGTTCCCAGACGCCGGGCATTTTATCCACGAAGACAAACCAGATCAGACAGCCATGACGCTTGTGGACTTTTATCGGAGGAATGACAGGAGTGCACTGGTTCTACCACCAAAAGTCTCTGAGCTTCTGAAGCAAGGCAAAAAAGTATAATTCTCAAAACTATGTGTAGGAAAGTGGGGAGGCAGCTAGCTTGACAGTGGACAGCAAGCTTCATGTGCGTTTAAAGGGGCTAGCAATATCTTACGTCTTGGCTCTTTACGCGCTCTTATCACCGGCTTCAGCCTGTCATCTTAACGGCAACAAGGACGCAGCTGTAACGATGCGCACTTGACCCAGCCCCTGAGTTGAGATGGAAGACAAGTGGTTTTGGACAGCGCTAGGAGAAGGAGAATTCTTAGCGCGGAAGAGTGCGTGAGGAATGGTAGAAGTTCCTTCTTTATCCAACAATGGTGAGCTATTGAGACATCATGATCATGATGGCAGAATGTCCTCGATAGCAAAGGCCCTTTGATTGGATGTGGTTGTGGATGTAAATTGAGTTGAGATGCTGAGAGAACCAAAGGACTGAGCTTGCAAGAGCATAAAGTGGATTATGATGGATACTACTCCGTAGAGTGATGGAAAAGGGAATAGTAGACCTGTTCTGAAGCCTTGTAACACTATACTACTGCCAACCTCTGATTCTTTGACCACTTTTTTTGGTGTCAAACAGCTGTCGGATGTCGGCACATGATCTTCGTACTTTGCTTTTCATCAGTTGAGAGCTTGAGGCTATACTTACTATATAGCCTATCCACTCTGTACTACGCTCTCCACTTATCTTAGTTGGCATATGTATGTTCCCATGCTTTAATGCGTCACATCTAATAATATAGGTACCTAGGTCAAGGTACAAGGTAAGTACATATTTACCTGTAACAGGTAACGCAGACAGAGCCAATACGAAGCTGCTCTTGGGCGAAACTGGGAAACTTGTCTCCCTTCAATGATATGTATACAATACATAAAATACACACAGTACAGAGTGCTCCCTTTTCTTATTTGAGGCTCTAGATCGCAGTGTTCCAAAAAGAAAGAGAAAACGAACAGCGTCTAACAAGTCTTTTCAGCCCACTTGTGCGAGTACGAATAAGAAAGAAGGTCACATACATGTACGGAGTACTTGTACAGTAGTAATAGTAATAGCAAATCTCAGAGTAGGGAGAGGGAGAGAGGGAGAGAGGGAGAGAGGGAGAGCCCTTGAGTCGACCAACAAGAAGGCTGATTGGCTGCAGCCCCTGGCATCGGGATCCCCGCATTTTGCACGGGCAGCTATTGAATTTTCCCAGATCCAATCACGGGCAGCAATTCAAACCACTAAGACTCAGCCAGCTTTTCAGGCTTACCGTAGATGCGTAGGTAGCTTCAATGCTAAATTCCAAGTACCTAGCTAGCCCCGATGTATCGCCTGTTAGTGGACTGTTACTACCTACCTAGTACCTACTATATAGTACCTAAGGTGCCTTACCCTCACCATATCCCGTCCATACTTGTACTGCCGTACTTAAAATCGTACATAGTACCCAATGAACTTGTATTTTAATGCCTACTATTTTCATCTTACCACTTACAGTCGTACTATAGCACAAATCAATAGCCTAAGCCTCAATAATCTGCACGCTAAAATGGTCTTTGTGCAGTGAATACAAGTTTTATGTGCTCCGTACAAGTATGTACTATGTACTACGATCACTCGCTTCCCCAGGCCCACCCCCATGCACTCTGAACCATCTCCAAGACGAAACGTCACCAATAGCGGTAAGAGGGAGGTAGTATTAGATGTCCTCCTCCCTTTGGTTCCTCGTATTTTTTTATTTATTTGATTTATTTTTATTTGATTTATTTGTTTTCTCTTCCCTTCTTTTCTCACCCCTCTCTCAACACAAAATCCAGACTCCTCCCCTCATATCATCATCATCACTGTCATCTTCAGCAGCTTCGCCTATTCTTCCTTCTACCTTTACCTAAAATGAAGTCCTCCGTCTTCTCGCTCGTATTCTTGGCAGGTCTTGCTGCTGCTCAGACCGATGGCGGCATCCCAAGTTGCGCTGTAGGTAATGAGTGACAACACCATGAAACCCTCCTCAACTCCCATCCACGGCACACAATTCTGGTCCCTGTATATACTATAGATCATCTGTGACGTTCAAATGCACAAGAGTCGCTCTTGACACGAATTCGCTTCACTTTCGTTTCCTTTATTCTTATGCACCGGCATCAATGGCTCATGGAGTCTCAATAAGTACTACTTTTGTACCCAAGGCATCATAGCTAACAAGCATCGTGACTAAACAGACTGCCTGCGTCACCAAATTCACAACTGGTACTGAGATTGCTGGCTGCAAACAGCTCGATATAGCATGCATCTGCAAGAACAGCGACTTCCTCAATGGCATCGCATGCTGCTTGAGCACAGCTTGTGATAAGGCTAGCCAAGCTCAGGCTGTCCAGTACGCCAAACAGATCTGCTCTAGCCAGGGAGTCTCTACCCCCGACCAAGTCATCTGCAAAGAGAACGCTTCAAGCAGCCAATCTGGCTCTGCTACTTCGCCATCTAGCTCGACTAGTTCATCTGATGCAACTGCTACCGTTGACTCTTCTTCTTCTGCCGCTGCGACCGAGTCCAGCTCCAAAGGCACCGCCACTGGCTCTTCCACGACTAAGGGATCGCAAACAAGCTCTTCAGCTGCGTCGACGAGCACAACGAACGCGGCTGCTCCAATGGCTTCTGCAGGTAGCCTTGTTAGTGCAGCTATTGCCATGTTGGCTGCTGCCCTTTAAGCAGTCGACTAGACTACTCTCTCACTATCCAACAGCAGCGGGAAGCAATGGAGGAAGTCCATCAGTGTGGCTGTCATGACGCTAGAACATAAGTTCTAGCGAACATGTTTGCTTTTCACCTGGATGCAGTCAATGTAACACTAAAGGCTGGATGCGATGGTTTGTTTATTTAGGCGAGAAATGCAATGGCTAGCGAGCTTGGTCCGAGATACCATACTATAATACCGAGTACTGCCACCTTCTAATTTATCTAATACTATATTTCCTAGGAAGAGCTTCTGTGTGACTGAATTTTTGAACGTAAAGAATGAGACACAAATGCTGAAATAGTAACATTTGGACATTCATATACAGGGGAATGCCGGCAATTGATTTATCTTTCAGATTATCAAATTATGATTTTCTTGTCCTTTATTTAGCCCGAGCTTTGATAACTTCATCCAATGCCTTAATAAGCCCGTTGATCTCATCCACTTTATATTAGTAACCAGTTAGTCAGGCCTTCTCCCAAAATCGTATGCAATATGAAGTGAAGACTTACATGTATTGTAATGTACCATGCTTACTCTCACAACGCCATCTTTACCCAATCCCAACGTCTCTTCAATCAGTCGGTTCGAGTAAAATTTCCCCCAACGAAATGCATAATTGGTCTTGGCCTCCACTGCTTCCACCACATCTTTTGAGTTCCACCCCTCAATAGAGAAGCTAACAGTTGCTACTCGCTTTGTGACATCACCTTCTGGGACACCATAAATAGTAGCTGATTGCGACTTGAGATAGTCTATTAACGTGGTTTGAATCTGCTCTTCTTGGGCGATTATATGCGTCCATTTGTCGGGTGAAAGATAATCAACAACTTGCGGTACAGCTTGTACCAACTCATACGATCCACCCGCGAGGCCAATCTTGTCTTGTAGGGTAGTAGAAGGATTGAAGAAGTGGCCCAACGACTTGAGGTGAGCCTGTGCACTCCGACTGCCGTATAGCATAGAAATGTGAGGTCCGTAAGCCTTGTACCAAGAAAAACCGTAGAAATCAACTCCAAGAGCCTTAACATCAATAGGCCGATGGGGAGCATAGGCCACGGCATCAACGCAGACCAAAGCACCGACGCTATGAGCCACATCCGCCACGGCTCTCACATCGGTGATTGTTCCCAAGACATTACTTGCGTGCGTACACGTGACGAGTTTCGTCTTGGATGATAAAAGATCTTTCAGGTCGCTAGCAAGCAGTTGGGGGTTCGGGCCAGGTTTCGGCTTCCACCACTTGATGACGAGATCCAGTCGCTCCGCTAAGTCTACCCAGGGGGCAACATTGGCCTCATGATCGATACCAGAGATAACAATTTCATCTCCTCGCGTAAATTTCAAGGCATAAGAAAGATTGCGAAAAAGCTGCGTGGTTGAGGAGCCGAAAACAATCTCATCACTGTCGGCGTTGATATAACGGGCACCAAATGCGTATCCATCGTCATAGGCAGCAGTAGACTTCTTACCCACAGCATAAGAGGCTCCAAGCTGAACGTTGGTGCAAGTAAGATAGTTCTTGATGGATTCAATAACAGTATCGAGCGTCTGACTGCCGCCGGCGTTGTCCAAGTAGATTTGGTCTTGGCTGAGCGCGGGGAAGCGATTCCATACCTCACTCTTGTGATCTTTAAAAGCCATGGTTTCAAGTTGTAGACGACGATGGTGATGGTACTAGGAAAGAAGGAGAAGAAAAAAAGAATAGAATGAATGAATGAGTGAAGTGAATGAAATTATGCTGGAGTATTATTCCGAGGTACAATTAATATTAATTCTAAAGCAACTATGAGCTTTTATATTGTTCTCCATCTATTGTAAGAAGTAGTTCCGGTTAATACTCAAGAGCCATTATTCCTAAACCGGAATCCCGTTAAGTTGCCCCTCAAAAGCTACTTATAGTTGGTAGTAGATGTATGTACTATAAAGGTTAATAATGGCTTAACGTTCATCTACTTGTTTGCTCATTAATTAGAATAAAAAAAAAACATGAAGACAATGCTATTAATTTGCAGGGAGAAAAAGACCAAGAGTGCATCTTGTGAAGAGACGCTGGCACCAGCATAATTAATTAATATTCATTGAATTGTCTGTCTTTCTATATTAGGAAATCTGGCAGGGGTTTCTGCTTAGTGGGGGGGATCTCTATCGTACTGCCAACAATGGTAGGGTCGATTAATTAATATGGAGGTTTAAAAAAAAAAAGTTGGAGATGCCCGCCATGGGCTGATCTCGCAACTCGTCTCATACCATTTTCTTCTTCCCGACTCTGGTGAGAAAAAATCTTCTTCGCCTTAACAAGACCAATAAAATCAATTGCACAAATCCAAAAGAGTCAATTAGCAGCATTCGCATTTGTCACAATGAAGAGAAAGGCAGAGAAGCAGGCCTCTGGCAAAAAGCCAAGCAACAAGAAGCCCAAGACTACTTGTACGCCATCTTTTTTTTTTCTTCTCCTCCAATATGTATCCTCTATGCTTACCACAAACAATTCTTTTACTTCTATAGCCATAAGTCCTGAAGATGCAAAAAAGCGCTTTCGCAAAGGCCTATTCGAAAAGTCTGTCCTAGAGTCGTATACAAACGAATATGCAGAGTCTTCACCCTATAAGCATGCTGTTATCCACAAATTGGTCGACGACAAGCTCCTTCGGTCGGTTCGAAACGAGATTCGTGAGAATGTACACTTTACTCTGAAAGAGACGGATATTTACAAGATACACCAATCTGGCGATCTGGCCAACTTGGATGGCTTAGATGATGAGTCCCTTTCCAAGCTCCCCTCTCTTCTCACTCTCCGCGATGCCATCTACTCTGAGACGTTTCGAAATTATGTCTCTGGTATCACGGGCTGCGGTCCTCTGAGCGGTAGGAAGACGGATATGGCTATCAATATTTACACGCCAGGTTGCTATCTTCTTTGCCATGATGATGTCATTGGGAGCAGGCGAGTCAGCTATATCCTCTACCTGACTGATCCCGACACTCCTTGGAAGCCCGAATGGGGTGGTGCATTGCGCTTGTTTCCCATCCAAGAGATTACAAATAAAGATGGCGAGGTCGCCAAAACACCGCTTCCAGACGTGGTAAAGGTCATACCACCCGCCTGGAACCAGCTTAGTTTCTTCGCCGTTCAGCCCGGAGAAAGCTTCCACGACGTCGAGGAGGTGTATCATGCCGAAACAAAGGAGCAGCTGGAGAAGGAAGGGGGTCGTGTCCGGATGGCAATCAGCGGCTGGTTCCATATACCCCAAATTGGAGAGGATGGCTATATCAAGGGAGAAGAGGAGAAGAACGCCAAGAACAGCGGCCTCATGCAGCTGCAGGGCAATCCCGCCCAGTACGATGCGCCGCAGGCACAGCCTGTCGCAGTCAAGAGCGTAAAGGTCAGTGAAGCTGAATTTGAGGAAGCCGATCTGGAATTTCTACTACAATATATTGCGCCGACATACTTAACACCGGATACCCTGGAACAAGTTTCTGAGCACTTCGAAGAGAACTCGAGCATCACACTTGGCGATGTGCTGTCCAAGAAATTTTCTAAGCGTTTGCGAGATTACATTGAGGCACAAGAGAAGGCTTCCATTAAAGAGGACAGTTCGGCAATTGACAAGTCTTCTTCTGCTTGGAGAGTGTCAAGGCCACCTCATAAGCACAGATATCTCTACCAACAACCTTCCACTCCAGATCAACTTGGTGCGTCGCCCGAAGTGTCACCAATTACAGAGCTACTAGACCGTCTCTTGCCGAGTCGTCAGTTCCGAAATTGGTTACAAGTTGCAACAGGCTGCACCATTGAGAGCCACGATGTCATAGCCCGACGATTCCGTCGTGGAATGGACTACACTCTTGCAACCGGTCATGAAGGCAAGGCGCGTCTCGAGCTCAATCTGGGTCTCACACCAACCACTGGCTGGGGAGACACTGGCAATGAGGAAGAAGAGGAAGAAGAAGCTAAACCAAACCGGAAAAACAAGAACAAGGGCAAGGGCAAAGGCAAGGGCAAAGCTAAAGCTATCCCTGCGGCGGAAGAAAAAGAAGAAGATGTAGAAGTCGGTGGCCATGAGGTTTATATGGCTGGCGATGATGACGCTAATGAAGATGCTGCGGTATATAAATCCTCCGGAGACGACGACAACATCTTGTTCTTCCAGGCTGCGGCGTGGAATAAGATGACGCTTGTTCTGCGCGACAGCGGCGCTCTCAAATTTGTCAAGTATGTGAGCAGGAAAGCTAATGGCGATAGGTGGGATATCTCTGGAGTATTCGAAGTAGAGGAGGTAGACGAAGACGAAGACGAGGATGAGGATGATGATGAGAACGGCGAGTCAGCTGGCCCGACTCAAGATGAGTCAGAAGAGGAGTTTCAGGGGTTCTCAGACTCGGTGGATGGTGATGAATCAGAGTAGAAAGTTGTATGGTCTGTATGTAAATCATGTTGAGCACCTTTTTTGTTTGTTAAATTAAGCATCTACAGCTATAGAGAGACTGTATATTTTATTTGATTTTATTTGGCCTCTTTTTTTTTAATGAGACTGGGTATCTAAATGTTTCAATATACTCCGTGACTGCGCCACATCCCTGATATAATATAATAACTCGTCCCATTCGTCTATTATATACGAATGACCTGTAGCCCAGAGAATGGGGCTTTGTTTGTGCCATACATAGCTATTTTGATGACTGAGTTCAGAGTCCTTTTAATACTACTGAGCTCTGCTTCTTCATCAATGCTACGTTAAGTAATCTCCCTCCCATGACGACAATACCGGTTATTCAAGCCTAGGGCCACATTCAGCCATTTTCTGGTCATCATAGCTCTTAATCTGTTAAGAAAATTGGCTCGAGGAACATAAAAAAAAGCGGATATTTAACGTCGAGCCCCGTAAATGCTGACGGCGAAAGCGTCTATAGATAGTACTTTTTTGTGTTTAAGTTGACGTTTTTTGTGTTTAAGTTGACGTTTTCTTTCAAGTCGGTGTTAATGTTTCCGCGAATATATCTGATAATTCAGATCGCAGTAGTTGCGTGATGCCTCGAGCTTCCTCACTTCTCCCAGATTGTTTTAGATGATTGACCGTGTCGTGGCCTAAGAACGCAATCCATGGGATGGTTCCCATGCCTGTGAACTTGGCAAGTCTGAGTTTCTCAGGGCCTAGGGCTTGTACCAACTTGCGCAGCCTTTTCTTATCGTGGAAAAACTGCAGAGCGGGGACGTGATCGGGGTGAGTTGGATGATGTAAATGTAGATGCGCCGTTTCTACCGGAAACGGTCGCGGAAGGCGATCAGCAGTGGCCATGTGAGCTTCAAATAGCCTTTCCGTTGGCGCTTTCCTGCTATATGACTCCACAGTTGACAGCCATGACACTGACCTCCATGGTTGAACCAGTAGCTTGGGAAGTAAAGGATTGTGTTGAAAGAGCTCTTCCGCTCGAAGGATGGCCTGTATGGCAGCATCAAGATTTCCATGGTGAGACTGACTCTTGGTATGAACAATTTGCGATAACAAAAAAGAAGCACGAGCAATGCGCTGTTCTTGGTTAAGGCTTGCCGATTCATTCATGGTCTGTACAATCCACTCCCAAGCTACCCCCTCCATCTTCTCGGCTATTAGGAAAGGCGTAAGTGCTCGAACAAAGGCTACATTCTCGAGGAATAGGAGATTGCTTTCTGCGCCTGACGATCGAAGCCACCGAACAACCCGGCGAGCGGTATCAGAAGATGCGACAGGAGAATTTGCATCTGACATTGATAACTGCTGTCCCTTGGCCACCAAGCACCCTGTGGCAGCCTTAAGCGTCATCATACCCCTTGATACAGCATGGTCAAACACATCCATGGGATCACGATCCGATACCCACAATTCATTTGATAAGGTGGGAGCATTTTCTTTGTTGTAGCTGAACAAAGGATTTGATAGAATAGATTTCAAATGCAAAGTAGCAGCAGAGCGGTGGGTCTGGTGGCCAGTATCTCCGGATTTGGTTGGCGCAGTAGTACTTTCAGAGGAAGAGTGTCCATATTCACGATCTAGCTGACTTCGAAAGGATGATTTGAGGCCATCTAAGAGCTTTTGCGACTGTTGCTTTGACAAAGGGAGGGGCTCGTGATAACCCGCGAAAAGCTTCCTCAGCGATTGGACAGACTTAGTGGAGAACATTGCGAAGAGTGCTTTTAAAGAATAAGTTTCCAAAAATAGAAAAGAAAAGAAAAGAAAAGAAACAAGCACTGCCAGGAGGCAGGCTGAGCAAGGGAAATTCGGCAGCTGCAGATTATCCTTTGCAAACGTAGGTAGGCTAGTTGATGGCAAAAGCCCAACCTCACCCACCTCGCCTTATGGTGGTTCAATGCTGCGCCAGCCATAAGGCCATGTCATGTGATATATGGGCTGAGAAGCTGCGGTGGAGCCTCCGAGTTCGCTAACCTCAGACAGATTGGCTAGAGTTCGGGTAGCAGACTGCATTGGCTTCCACAGGTACCATTGCTCCTTGTCAGCAGCCGCTGGCTACATAGTTTATATTTACTTATACTACCTTCATACTGGCCTGGCTGGAACATAAGGAAACAAAGTGTGTAAAATATGCGCCAGTGAAGAATGTCTCTTCTAAGTTGACCAATTGCAAAGCATTATATCCGTTATAAGCTATTCTCTCATATTGTCCCGGTCTCACCTCTACCCTGCGCTCATGTTTCAAGAAACAATGAGTGCTCGCGGCAGCCTAATTTGATACCTGACTCTTCAAAATACAGTACACAGCGCACTGTTGATTGCCTACTAAGAGTAGCTTGAAAATTCAATATGAGATAAGAGTCAGCCGGATCTGACTATGCGGCGGCTTACTATGTACTCCGTGCTTTTTAAAATGGCACTGTACAGATTCAATCGGAGGAAATTATGAGACTTGGCCTGCACACGATCTGCGATTGATACCCCACTGATACTAGGCTGGGTATACAGTGCGTAGCCTGATACGAGTACTATCAAACGTAACTTTCCTAGAGGTGTATTGGAGAAGGCTGATAATGGATCTGGCACTGTGTTACAGTGAAGTATGAAGTAGGTACTTGCTGCACCAGCAGGGCCCAGTGCTAACCACAGCCTGCTCTGGCCTTTTTAACGCGGTCAAGGGGGGGGGCGTCACTGGACGCTTAAGCCAAAAAACCTTGGTGACCAAAGCCTTATTCTACTTCCGGGGAAAACCTCGTGCCTCCCTTTGCCCTACCACCTTTTAACTTCCCTTTGCCACAACACCACACACCCTCATCGCTTCGGTGCGATTTCACATCTACGTCTCTCCTCTGAGTACGCACGGTTTTGTTCTCTTCGTTGTTGTTTTTTTTTTCCTCCTCTTCTTTTCTTCCCGTCTCTCTGCTCGTTTGCACCTTGCAGAGGCCATCCGACGGGGCCACTGCACATTGCCACTTTTCTCTCTCACTTCTACATAACCTATTCAGCTCCAATGTCTGAAGTCATCTCACGGCCATCTGCCTCGCGCGGCAGAGGCTCTGGTCGAGGTGGCAGAGGAGGTTTCGCTGGTCGAGGCGGCCGCAGAGCCAATGGCGATAAGACGGATCACAAGACTGATGATAGCTTGGGCACCTTTGAAGATGAGGGGGAGTTTGCTGAGCTTCGAAAGCAATATGGGGACAAAACCTCTGTCATTCGCGAAATGTTCCCTGACTGGTCTGAGGCCGATGTCCTCTATGCCCTTAAAGAAACAAACGGTGATGAGACTGAAGCTGTGACCCGAATTGCTGATGGTACGTTTTGGAGACGAAAAATTCACTTTTGTCCTGAGGCAAAGAATTCCATTTCTACCTGCATGCAACAATTGAATTGCAGATCAACCAAAAACTCTGGCAGATTCTTGTATCTAGTCATCAATTGCTGACTGTTCTCTATAGGCACAATCTCGCAGTGGGGTGAAGTCTCCAAGACGAAGAAGACCACTCGCACCAAGGCCAAGGACGCATCCTCCGCACCCGCGATTACTGACTTGTCAGCCGGCGCTCGAAACATCCGTGGCGGCCGCAACGTTTCTGAGGGAGGTCGTGGTCGAGGCAGGGCTACAGACAGAGGAGGCCGTGGTGGGCGTGGGCGATCAACCCATCCCGCCACCAACGGATCCCGAAACAAAGAAAACCAGCAGCTCTCTGTGCCCACTGAAGAGTCCCCCGCATACAAAGACGACACGGCCAACGGCTTTGAAGAGACGACCACACTCGCTGAGAAGACTATTCCTGTTGAGCCGATTAAGTCTGCTGCTCCCCCAGCCAAGACTTGGGCAAGCATGCTCAGGCAGTCGACAGCCCCCAAGGTTGCACCGGCACCTCCAAAGGAAGTTTCTGCTCCCAAGCCTGTCGAATCCGTCGAGCCCGTCGAACTTATTCCCGTTCCTGAAACCGCACCTGTTGAATCTGAGCCTACCGATCCCGAGGCAGAGGCAGAGACAGAGTCTACGCCCATTGCTGCTCAGGCAACTCCCGTCGTTCTCCCACCTACCGCCGAACCAATTGTCGAGATACTACCATCTCAAGATGAACTCACCGAGACCAATCTAGAACAGGTTGTTGACGACTCTAAGCCACCCGCGACAGATACTGCTGCAAGCACAGCTGCTGACTCTTGGGACCCCCGACAGAGCCCTCCTAGTGCCAGTGCTACCCCCATCTCGGCTGCTCAACAGCAGCACCAAGCTCAAAGAGCTGCCACGAGCGGCTATGCTGCTACCGCCTTGAAGGCAACCACTGAGCGAGCCCCCCGCACTCCTAGCTTCCAACGACGAGTTCTTGATCAAGAAGAGGCTGTCCGCATGCCTGGGAACCGAGAGGTGGATCGCACTGCTGTACAATTCGGTGCCTTCAACCTGGATGACGACGAGGATATTGATGGCGAACGTGAAGAGCCAGAGACTCGAGCTCAACCCCCCGCTGATTCGCCCGTTGCTATTCCACGAACATCTCTTCCTCCAGCTTCACAACCTGTCGCTGTGCCGGAAGCCTTTTCTCAGAAAGTTACTACGACGACTGCCCCCCCTCCCGGAATGACACCTATTAGTACGTCCATCCCACCTCCTCTTCCTAGCTTTGGCTTTTTTTTTTTTCTGTCCTCTTTTTCTTCCTGAGACTAACCATTCCCCTCAGCAGCTACCGCCACTTCAGTTCAAGCACCTATTCCCTCTCAACGTAAGTTCAAATTCATTTCAATCTGTCAAGACGTTACTAACAATGCTTCAGCCGCTCAACCTATTGTCCCTAATGCTCAACAGTACGGTCGATTCGGTCAGGCTGGCCCTCAGGATGCCTCAGTAGCTCAACAGAAGCCTTTGGATCCATTTAACCAGCAAGGCAACCCCGTATCTCAACAGCCGTTCGATAACTTTGGCGCTCAGACGTCGCAGCCTCCAACGCAACAACCCGGTGCGGCTTTCAGCTCGGCACCTAGCGATTACTCAGCCTACTATACTGCAAACCAACAAGATCGAAACCCATATGCCTTTTACGGCCAGCACTTTGGCCAACAAGGAGCGCATGCTCAGCCAGAGGGCGTTCCTTCGCAACAACGACCTTTCGGAGGCTACGGTGCCTCTCAAACTGACAGCCTCAGCCAGTATCCGCAGAGCGGCACTGGACACAGCCAGCCAAGATTCAGTGGTAACAATGAGACTCAGAACAGCGGTCACTCGACCCCCAATCCCGTCACTCAGGCTCAGCAGCAACAGCCGCAGCAACAGGGTGGCCCCGGCTCACAGCCTCAGGCTCACGGACAATATCCCGGCTACAACCACCCATACTATAGCAACCCTTACTACCACCAATATTATTCGGGGTACGGCCAAGGAGGATTCAGTCCCTATGGCAAGGGTGGTATGTATGGTCAACCCTATGGTGTCTCACCTAGCGCACCATATGACCATACATCATCTCCTGGTACTTTTGGCCCCTCGTCCCTCCATAGAGAAAGTCCTCTTGGCTCCGGTCTTGGCGATTATGGCCGTGGTGCTTCAGCTCAGGCAGGTAGCCAGCCTGGCCTAAGCGGAAGCAGCTTCGGCAGCACTCACGACAGCTTTTCTCGGGGCGCGTCTTCATTCCAGTCTCAGGGACAGACATTCACCAGCCAGACGCAACCAAGCACCGGAGCTTCGACCGATGAGCTGAAGCCATTTGGTGATGCCAAGTCAACTTCTGGCCCATCGCCTTCTCTCGGAGCCCCTCGGCCAGGCTCTGCCACGAATGCAGCTCCCGGTGGGCAAAGCGGCAGCCTCCCGCCACCACAGTCATCCCAAATGGGCGGTGCCTACGGTGGCTACCCAAGCCATTTGCAGGGCCACGGCCTTCACGGCAGTGGTGCATATGGCATGGGTGCCGGTGCCGGTGCCAACCAACATTCCACGCCTTACGGCTCCTACGGCCAGGGAGGCTTCAGCAGCGGAGGCTATTACAGCACCGGGCAGCAGCAGCAGCAGCAGCAGCAGCAGCAAGGCCAACAGCAGCAACGCGGCGGCTGGGGCGGAAACTACCATTAGTGGGGTAGAAGCCGTGAAGGGAGACGACGAGGGCGACATCGCCGCGAGCGAGATAGGACTATGCTCGTCATGAATTCAAGGCTCAGGAGGGAGATGTGATTTCATTATTTCCTTTTTTTTTTTTTACAGTTGGACTTGTGTCACTACACTAAAACGCTTTATGAGGTTGATTTCGAGGTACGGGAGCAGCACCATACGTGTGCCCCCTTTTGCAAGAGGGGGGCGGGGGGCCAGAGAGAGAAAGGAAATTCTTGCTCAAGTCTCTCACTCGTTGATGCAAACGTGTACGATTGTTTCTTTAGTTTCATTTTTTTTCGAGAATCACCTAGAAGAAAGCAGGGTGGGTAGCTTGGGCAAAATGGAAAGAAAGGGGATGCGAGGATGGGGAGCACGGAATTCTTTTTTCATTGTCGTTCCCGTTCTTTTGTTTCCCTTTTGGGAACTCTCGAGGGCAACCGAAAAAAAAAAACTGACTGGTTTTGTTGTGATTTGACATATGGGTCTCAGTCGCTTTTTGGGAGGGCCATTTTATTTTTCCCGCCTGGTATATTGAGTTGGCGGCGGTTTTACGGATGGGGCAGGTCATGAAGCAAATCACCATTGGGGGGATTGAGATGCTTGAGTGGACACGGCGAATAGGCAGTCAACAAAAAAATGCAAACGTTTGATGAGTGCACGAAGATACTAGAGCTTTTTTTTTTCTCACTATTCCTTGTCCCCCTTGTGACACATGCAAAGTGATTGCTAGTTGAGCGACAATCCGCGATTTACGGAGTCAATATGTAGTAGGGTATTAGTACGGCCGAGATGTACGGAGGGAGGGATGCAGTGTAAGTGGCTGCGTATTCTAAGTGTCAAGGTCCAATGACTGCTTAGTTCGAGTTGAAAGTGAGTGATTGATCTGCCCATGATATATTACCACCCGCCTATGAACTTGTTTGCTAACTTGAGATGGGAGAAAATTTGTTTGATGAGAGTTTGTTATCAATCAATAAAACAAACCTAACCCTACCAGTCTTTGTCAGATCTCGGTTGATGTTTGCGCCACAGCCTTTTTTTATTATTATTAATTTACTTGTATAAATTTGTAAAGAAAAAAAAAAAAGAACCCAATCTACCGATTAAGGTAAGGTAAGATGTGGGATGCAAAAGCCTTGCTGATTTAACCGGCATAAAAACGTCACGACTCAACTCGGTGTGTTATGTTTATGGGGTCAATGTTTAACATTGCACTAAGAGCCCTGCCCAAGACCCGCCCAACGGCCCTGTCAACCACTTCGGCCGGATACCCAAGAATTTCTAACGCCAGATGGAAGGCCGAAACCAGGGCTACTTGGCAAAAAAAGGGGAGGGGAGAGAGAGAGAGGGAGAGAGAGAGAGAGAGAAGAGTACAGACGAATTCAAGCAGTATTACAGAGTATCCCGTAATAGTACCTGGTAGTATAAGTAAATACGGGGATTGAGGATGCAGATGAAGAGGAGGCGCCTGACTATGTTATTTCACTGAATCGGTAGTACCATGTTTGTTTATATGAGGTATGACGTTTCTCCTAATTGTCTGTCTGGTTGCTTGTCTTGAAGTTGTTCTCCAACGTTTAAGAAGCACACAGCAGCATCTTGCTTGATAGAAAAGGAGTTATCTGTCTGTGTTGTTGATCTACCACAACAAAAGAAATAAAGAAATTCTTATTTTATTCTTATTTTTGTTTTTATTTTTATTTTATTTCTATTTCTATTTTTATTTTCTATTTCTATTTCTATTTTTAGCTTTTTTTTTTTAGTTTTGTTTCCCAATTTTCAATTCCCGAAACCGGCCTGGCTCCGTTTCCGTCAACGAAGTGGCAGGAACGACTCAACTTGTTCCTTATTATGACGGCCACTGACGAAAACTTGCAACTCCCTGTTGAGGAGCAGCAGCATCATCACCAAGACACAGCAAAAACACCATCACTATCAGTTACAATCCTAAGAAAAGGCAAAGATCCTATTTCTTCGCTGCGAGATGCCAATGACCATGTTGACGCTAAACAGACGACGATAGTTGCAACAAGCCGGGCAGATGAAGATGATGATGGTGGTGATGATGATGATGATGCAGTAGGTGGAGGTGGAAGCGAACTCACAGATGAGGTTGATGAAAATGGATTACCTCTTTCAAAAGCAAGATGTATTGCCCTTGTGGCTACAGCTACTGGTGCTGCGTTTCTCAATGTAAGTGTTTCAAGCCGCATTGGATAGAACAAACATCTACTTCAACGGAAGATCAATCATACATACATCCATACATACATACATACATACATACATACATACATTATATATGTGTGTATGTATGTATGTATAATCCATGAACAGCAGATTTTTCTAACCAGACCACACACATACAGACTCTCGCAATTCAAAGCGTCGTCATTATTCTTCCCACCATCGGTCGAGATCTTTCTGTCCCCGAAAGTCGTCAGCAATGGATTGTCTCGTCTTATTCTCTAACATTTGGTTGCTTCTTGCTGTTCTGGGGCCGTGTGGCTGATATATACGGGAAGCGTCTCATCTTCATATTGGGTTCGATTTGGGTAACTATTGTGACTGCGACGAATCCATTTGTGCCAAACGAGATTGCGTTTAATTTATTCCGAGGGCTTCATGGATTGGTGAGTTTTTTTTTAAAACCGTCTCGTTAACTCTTCCGAATTAGCTAATGAGTAATGAGTAGGGAGCTGCTGCAAATGTTCCCACTGCCATTGGCATCTTAGGCGTTACGTTCCCTCCAGGCAAGGCCAAGAATTATGCCTTTAGTACATACGGTATGCCCTCTCGTTAACAAAAGACTTCTGAGAAAGAGAAAGCGTCCCCAGACTAACTCCATCATATTATAGGCGCTGGTGCCCCTCTTGGAAGTGCCTTCGGGAACATTCTTTCTGGCTTCATCGCCGAATATTCCAACTGGAAATGGGTTTTTGGCGCTCTCGCAATCATGGGCGGCATCATATCTATCTGTGGAATCCTCTTCATCCCTCCTCCGCCGCCGCCATCTGTCCAAGTGTCTGGCAGAGGCAAAAAAGGTGGTCCACCATCTATTGATTGGATTGGTGCTACACTCATTACTGTCGGCCTCCTTGCTCTCATGTTTGCTCTCACAGAGGGTAATGTTGTTGGATGGAGTGTTCCTTGGATTCCCACCCTTATTGTCATCTCTATACTCATTATCGCTGCCTTTATTGTCTGGCAGTGGTATTTAGAACGTAGATTGACAGCAGCAAAAACGCAAGAGGCACAACTTGAATCTGATGCTAGTATTGTGGACGCTGGGAACGCTGCCTCTACATCCTCGTCTCCAACACCTCCACTTATCAAGGTCTCTATTTTCCGCAACTTGCAATTCAGTGCTACCTTGGTTATAATGGGCCTTTTCTTCGCCTCTTTCAATAGCTACCTCATTTACGCTACCTACTACTTCCAAGAGTTTCAAGGCCTGTCTCCCTTACAAACCATGTTGCGCTTCATCCCCACCGGCGTAGGTGGTGCCACTATCGTTTTCATCGTCTCTCAGCTCCTCAGCCGCGTGCCTACCGCTTTCCTACTCGTAACCGGAAACTTCGCCATTTCTATCGCCTGTCTTCTGTACGCTGTGCCCATCTCTCCATCGACTTCATACTTTGCCTGGGGCTTACCCGCCATGATCCTCGCCGTCATCGGCGCTGATACGACATGGCCATGCCTTAGTCTTTTCACTTCTCGTTCTCTCCCTAGAGAAGATCAAGCTATCGGTGGCGCACTCATCAATGCTGTTGCTCAAGTCGGCCGATCCATCGGCCTGGCCATCAGTACAGCCGTGCAAACAGCCGTCATGGCCGATGCGCGCGGCGTCCCTGTCAAGGACGCCGGAGGCATAAAAGCATGGGAGCCACAGTCTCTAAAGGGTCTTCGTGCAGCCTCATGGGTGAATTTTTCATTAGGAATTGCATCACTGGCGGTCGTCCTAATGGCATTTCGGACAATGGAGATTGTGGGCAAGGTGGACCCTGTGCCGTTGAAGAAGCCAAGCGAAGGGGCGATTCAGACTCATAGTCATAGTATTATGAGCGGTGAAGAAAAGGAGGAGATTGGATCTTCGAAGAGTGAGTAGCAAAATATGGATTCAGCAGATCCTTTCATCATTATTATTAACCCCCTCAGACTATTCTGTTCATATTACCCTACCCGACTTTGTGTTTACACACCATGTAATAGTTATGGATATTTTCCAAATATCAAGAAATATGTATATACATTGTGTATATATAAAATCACAATCATCTATCAGAATTATAGATTTCATTCATTATGATGCGGGAACAAAAAAGGGGGGATTCATATAAATCCACATCGTACTTAGGTGTCTTTGGTATATTTTTTATCATCTTCTTATATTTTTTATCATCTTCTTCAATTTTTTATCATCTTCTTCAATGGTATCTCGCTTATTCTCACCATATACGCTTATTCTGGGTATCCCATCATGCCAACGCCATGTCATAAAGGAGCGTGAAACCAAAATCCAAGAATGGCTCACCTTGAAAAAAAAAAAAAAAAAAAAAAAAAAAAAAAAAAAAAAAAAAAAAAAAAAAAAAAAAAAAAGACGCCACATCACTGTACAAAAAGAAAGAAAGAAAGGAAAGAGAAAAGAAAGCAGACACACACCTCCTCATCCCTCTCGTCTACCTTCTCCCAGAAGAGATATCAATCTCCATCTGTTGTAAAATATCCTCCTCTTCTTCCCCTTCCTCATCACCATCCCTTGCCATCTTCGCGAGTTTCCTCTTTACGGCGGGATCCTGCTCCATCTCTTGCCAAAGTTCTAAATCCCATTCTTCCACGTTCTCTCCCAGTCTTTTCTTCTGCCATGGTGGCCAATGCCATAGGCCCGCCACTAGCATGCCTCGTTTAAATGCCTTGAAGAGCAGCTCTATCATGCCCAAGAATGCGAGAACGATAAAGACAGTGGACCACCATACGGCGTCATCGCCCCAGAGTCTCGTAAAAGTGTGGCGAATATTGTAGTCGCCGGATGGAGTGCCGCCGTAGACGCCATCTAGAAATGCTAACCATGCAAACCAGCCAGCTGTGGTGATGAAGAAGCAAGCCATAACGACAGCTGACTTGTAGTGCGTTTCAAAGATGCTATTCGATAATATTAGCTCTCTCTAGTCCATGAAAAAAAAAGGCCAAAAAAAAGTTGGTAGATCAAAAGGAAAAAAGAAGAGACATCCAACTTACAATAGCTTCCAATTGATCCACAAGACGCCAACCGTAAATACCAAAGATCCAAGGGCATATAAACCTTCATCCTTTGCTGCGGGCGATACCCATCCATAGCCTGCCCAGATACCATTCCAAACAATGACGCCCTCAATGGCAGCCAAAAGCATCCATCGCATATACTTCCAAAAGTTAAGGCCCTTGTTGCGCTGGCCATAGATATAGAGCTCAGGCACAGCTAACAGGGTTTCTGCAGAAAGGTCCTGCTCCCAGATACCCATACAGATCGTGCACAGACTTGTAAATAGCGTATTGAAGACCGTCAGACTTGCTGATTGGTAGAGCGACGTACCAGTATAGCCATTGAATCGCTGATACTGCGCGCCTGGGAGGTAAAAGAACATTTCTTTCCAGAATGTACAAACGATAAACTTGGCGGTGCGAACGTAGTTCCATCTTCCGTGAACAAGAAGCAGCCTTTGCAAAAATCGGAACTGCGCAATGGCATAGTCCGCAACTCGAGCAGCTTGAAGTCCTTCCTTTCCTGAAATGCCGATGCCAACATGACTCGCTTGAATCATGGCAAGATCATTTGCGCCATCTCCAATGGCCAATGTCAAACCGCGACGATTCTTGCCTCGAAATTTTTTCAATTTACCACGAACAGTTTGAACCAACAGCGCCTTCTGGGCTGGCGAGGCACGGCAGCAAATGACTGAATCTACGACAAGCATGATTGCGAAGAATTGCACTGACAGTGCATCCGATTTCTCAACAACTGCCAGAGTTTGGCCATCTATTACGACGACACTGTGAATTGAACCGGCGTGCAAATCTTCATCCATGGCCGAAAGCTGTGTCTCAAGAGACCCCTTGGTGACATCCAGAATGTACAAGTCAGAACCTGGGCGGCAAATCCGGGCGGAATGAGCAATGTTGATGGCCGTTTCTCGCTTGTCGCCTGTTAACATCCAAATCTTGATGTTAGCCCGTCTCAACCTATCAATCGTTTCCGGGACGCCCTTCTGGAGCTTGTCTTCAATCGCACTGCCACCAACCAACTCAAATGCCTGCTCAATCATATCTCCTGCAGACTCAATTTTCTCCTGTCGGTCCGTGAGACTGGTTGTAGCATCGTCATAAAGCTTCTTCCACGATCTATACTCTTGCTCCGAAACGAATTTTTGCGCGAAAAGCAGCGTTCGAAGACCTTCAGTTGCGAAGTCATCCAGATGCTTAAAGCATTTCGTGAAAACTTCAGATTCGTCGTAGATTCCAGAGTCTTCCAAGAAACCGAGACGTTGATCTAGCTGTGGCGTATGAGGCGACATGGGATTAAGATGTTGGCTCTTGGAGACATCAAATGACACTCCGCGTGAAGTAATTGATAGGCGTGGTCGGTCCTCTGACCGACGAGTCAACTTGTTGAGTTCAAAAGATTTGCTTCGATTTCCCATTGATCGCCTGTTGACACTTCGTTCTCTCGTAATATTACCGCCAGGATTCCGGCGAACACTCAAACTGGGCCTTCCGCCGAAGCTGTTTCGAGGCTCTAGCTGCTCGCTGCGACGGTACATTTCATGTTCAAGGTCGGCACTCTGGCGAACTTCGGTTGCCTTCTGCATGGCGAGCGAAGACAGTCTCAGTCGAGGTAAGATGGCTGAGTCTGCGCCCTTGCAAATTACCGATATGCGGCCATCAGGATAGCGAACAACGATAGACATCCTCTTTCGCGCACTGCTAAATTCAATAACGTCCAGGATGTCGTACTTCAACTCTTCTACCGCTCCGTCAGCCTGGCTGACCTGTATCGTTATTTGTTTCGAATTTCGCTGAACAACGGAATATCCCATTTCCTGGGCGGCTCTAACTAAAGCAAGCTCATCCGGCGACGATGCTTGAAATTCTATTTTCCCGTCTTTATGCTCTGGTAAACATGAGTGGCATAGTGCCATGGCTAGCAAATATTCCTTTATTCTTCTAGTAAAAGCTGAATGCGGCCGCAGTTTCATATATTGGACCAAGTCCGAGGTGTTGACATCAGGTTGAATATGGTCTGGCCTGCCCGTTGACCGCCACTGCGATGAAGATCGTCGTCCCATTGACGGCCTCGGAGACATGGGTGTACTCGCCGCTTCAGTCCCATCTTCATGGATTACAACTGATAAGCGATCTCTCCTATACACGGAGGGAGACCGACTTGGAAATTCAACCTCTTTGATAATTGATGAGACGCTATCAGATCCATCCGGTTGCTGTTCTAAATCTAATTCATGAAGCCACACGGTACCGGCGACACTGATTTTGCGAAACTTCATGACGTTATCCGTCAGAGTTCCGGTCTTGTCCGAGAAGATATATCCGACCTGACCAAGATTCTCCAGAATAGTGTTTGTGTTGCACCGCGCTGGTGTATCCGACTCCTCGTCATACATGTCGACATCTGAATTCAATAGGAGCAGTTGTCCAATTTTGACGATTTCCAAGCTCACATACAGCGAGAGAGGTATAACATTATTGAACATGATGATGAAAGCAATTATAATTTCATGGAACGGGACACTAGCATTATTCAAGTACCATGAGTGTTGCTCGGTATTCTTGCGCCAATGTATGTAACCCATTGAGAGACCAACGGATAAAATGATGACATAGATGGCCAGAGTAATGACAATTCTATTCACAACCCTCTCAAGAGCGGGTTTCTTTGCCTTTGGATGCCGGTTTGAGTTCATGCGCACCTTACACTCCTCTCCAGTGTTGATCACAATTCCAATGGCGCAGGTGGTGTTTCTCAGTACGCTGCCACGGTAAACAATCTCGTTAAGGGTCAAAGGTACCGCCTTTTCATTGACAGTCACTTTCCCATTGAAATTGAAGAGATTTGGGTTTGGATCCTCAGCGACAAATTCCGCAGCGCATTCAGCAATGCCTTTAATTGTGTCACACCCTTCAATTGCATTACACACCTGTTTGCTCTTGAGGTTCGTCTCTCCATCGAGCGCCATGGTGTCGACATATGCCAGGTTATTCTCACCATTGCTATAAAGAAGTGCAATGTCTGCAGGGACAGGTTCGTCACGTGAAAGCCGGATGACATCTCCAACTTTGATATCGGCCCATCTCGTCGGCACCCATCGAACACCCTGGAATTCGTCGGCGGGAACAGGTCGAGGCTCATTGGTCGTTTTGGTATGAAAAGGATTAAACCTATCCAAGAATCTCGTCGGCCTAAGTTTTCCAGTATATTTATCTTCCTTCCCTAATATCGTCGCAAAGTATGCATTTTCAACCTTGTCAAGTCGATGTCTTCGATAGTCGTCGTAACCTTCTTTAAACATGGTTAAGCAAACGAAGAATAGGAGAGGAAGAAGCGTGGTATAGGAGCCAGTGGTCGAGAGTCCAGGAATCTGCACTCAAACTGATTAGATATGAAAGGAGAAAGAAAGAAAAAAAAAACCCCCCCAAAGCTGGTTGGGATTGGACATGGAGTAGTGCACACCATCTGAGGAATTCCAACACAGAGGAAGTAAAAGTTGCCCACTCGAGTGAACTGGAAAAATAGCTGTTTGGGAATAAAATCCCAGACGGTATAGCGAGAGGTTCGAATGCTGTTGGAGATGTACGCATGGCCACGCCGACTGTCAATCAACGACTCGTCATTCTCAAGTCGCAAAGGTATTTTCCTGCCGTCTTTTGAGGCAGCCAGTTGGCCTCGTTGTAAAATCGACTCAACAACCGTCTTTTGATATACCGAATTGGCGACATGGTGTATCCGCTGGACGATGGAAGCTTTAGTAGCAGGAATCGCAGCTTCGACGCAACTCTGAGGGTATCCAGGAAGACTGCTGGCCTCGTTGGATGTGGAATGATTCAGACCTTCAGCGCCACACACACTAGTCGCCATGATGGCAGAATGGACATGAAATAGAAAAGAATGTACAAATTTTGTATCCTTCAGACAAACAAATTAAGCGAGGGAACGTTTGCGACACTAGAAATTAACACACGCTATACAAGCAATGGCTTGTATTCGTATTCTCTCATCTTATGCCGAGAAAATGTCCGATGGCAACACCTTGCCCCGCCAGCTCTAACACGTAATGCGCGCTCTTTCGAGACAGCGTCGTTCCAGTGACAGCTAATAAAAAAAGAAGATGGAAGAATAAGGAAATACCACAAGTGTAAATCAGTAACTAGTATGTGTCTAATGAACTGATGCTCTATAATGGATTCTGTTCTCAAACGACTGACTGGACTTGATGAAAAGTAAAACCCCAGCTGGACAAGCAAAAAAACGAGCTAGTAGCGATCGATGACTTTGACGCGAAAGTGAGAGTGATTTTTCGACTTGTTTTTTTCAACTTTTTGATACGGCCAGCGTCTTCATTGAAGGATGTTGAAGAAAGACAAAAGAAGAAGAAAAAAGAGGCCCAAGAACAAGGTCAAACACACAACCAACACGACACCATCTCCACTGATCGGCTCGGTTTAAAAGGCACTTAATGGTGGCAAGTGAGTGACCTTGCTAGATGCAGAATGTCCTAATAAGCCCAAGAGTTGCAAGGGGTTAAAGTAAGAAAAAAAAAATACATCTTCTCCATATTTACCCAGTAGCCATTACGAAGTACTCCATAAGCCATTCCAATTAGGGATGCAGCTTGTTTGACGCAACCAAACAACGGTTATAGGCACTACTACGTACTAGCTGGGGAGACATACAAGGTACATTCTGTCTGTACTTGTAACACCATAGGGAACTTTGCTCCGTAAAGTCTTTGTATTGTACTCTGCAAGTCGTTCCAGAATATACTGCAGAATGCTACAGACCCTTTTTAGCCACGTGAGACTTTAGAGGGCAGTCATAGGAGCCATCCAAGGGCATCAATGGCCAAGTTTAATGAACGGCATGGGAGGCCATACAAGAAACAATTCTTTGACTCGAGTAGTACTCGTAGGTGCAAAGTTCAATTCCATACTATCAAATTGAAGATGGATGGGTGGAAATTCCATATGAGAACCCCAGAAGCCATCATTTGCTGCAGTGCATCAACAAATACTTACTAAGCAATACGGATTACCTTAGTTGCTCCATCGATCGGCCCTAGAACTTGCTGACGCGTACGAAGAACAAGTACATACAGGTACTTTTGCCCCAGACCCAAACCCTCCCTCGTATGTCTTACACGTTGATGCATAAACGAGAGTCAAAGCAGGTGACATGACATAACCTTTTGCGGGACAGGACGCCACAGAAGGACCTTGTGTATTTACCTAGTACTCAGTACTCCATACGTACAAAGTCAAAGCTCAACGTTATCGTCCGTTTTCGGCAACAGAATAGGTAGCGCCCAGTAAAAACAAAAGGAAAAAGAGTTATTGGCCTTTGTGCTGCAAGCATCAAAATGTTACCTTGGGTATCCAGTCATAGGTACGGATAGACACATATTGCAGTTCAAAATATTGCTATTAGTATCTATACAAACTACTAGTTAGGATACATGCTGCCATAGAGAAGCATAAGCTGGCGGATATACCGGGCAAAGAGAAGCATAAGCTGGCGGATACACCGGGCAAAAAAAAAAGACGTATTTTGAAACCCAGAGCCACTTGCTGTTCCCTTCGACCTCCATTGATCGAAACTTGATTTGTTTGGCTTCTCAAACCTCTAAGCCATATATCAAAACAATGCAAAAACGCGTCTCTCCTGAGTTCAGTTTGCTCAGTCTCGAGATCGCCATTTTTCACCTGAAGGAAAAAAAAAAAAAAAAAAAAAAAAAAGTCCAACACAGCAGAAAACATCTCACAAAAAAATTGGCCCCTTGATCTTGTAGCGGCAGTAACAGCGCGAAAATGGAAACAAAGCAGAATTGTGGTTGTGCACCAAAAGTGTGTACCATATGTTGCATCCCCCCATTTGAAAAAAGTTCTTTTTTTTTTTTCCTTTTTTTTTCGCTTTCTTTTTCTATTCTTCTTATACCTGGACTTGTGGAATATTCTCCATCTTGCCTCCCTCCTCGAGCCATTCTTTCTTTACCAGCTGCTCGCGGGCAGCAAAGAGGAACTTGTAAGCGGTTTTCACCGTTCCATCACTCACGCCAGTCTGTTTTGCTATAGGAGCTGATGGACGCGGTTCTCCCATCAAGTGACAGGCCATGTAAATACATGCCGCAGCAACAGACAAGGGGGATCGTCCAGCCAGAGCAGAAATATCCGTAGCTTGCTCCGCAAGATCTCGCGAGATTTTGGATATCTTTTGCTGATTTTTAAAGCCCAGCTGAGACACATAACGGCCACAGAGATCTTCGGCACCAACAGAAGTATTTTCATAGTTGGTGACAGTATTCAATCCAGTGGCACTCTCGCCTTCTGTGTCTTGAATCTTTTGCAAGAAATTCTGAAGTTGCTTGAAGACTCTGCCAACTTCTTTCTTGCTGACACTAGTAAGATTGAAGATTTCCCTGAAAGTTCGAGGCACATTATTCTGTCGGCACGCAATGAAGATGCACCCAGCAATAACAGCTTCTTGAGGCTTGCCCTTCATAAACTTGTGCTTGTCAACGAGTTTAAAAATGTGCTTGGCAGCGTTGGAGACATTCTGCCCCATGTTAATAGCCTCACAAAGCGCGACAATCTCCTTGTACGCTTGCATCAACCCTTTCTGCTGCTTATCTTGATTGGCATTGTTTTGGGTGCGGGATAAGGCCTTGTGTGCCTTGGACTCTGAAAAGGCGACAGTGGTAGCCAAGTGCTGGCCCTCGATGAATTCATCTTGCGGCCCACCAACACGACTTGGGTCATCGCCGCCTTGGTCGTCGTTGGCAAATGTACGCCACTCAGACCTAGTATCGATGATGCGAGTGCCGACGACAACGCCGCAGCTCTGGCAGACCATATCACCGCTAGAAAACTCCTCAATCAAGTTTGGAGGGTACTCCTTGCAGTCGGGACAACAGAGAACATTGTTTAAATCTTCCTGAAATGACCCGCCATTTCCATCACCGCCCGTCGGCGGAATCATTTTAGATGTGTAGGGTCTTGGCTTATAGATGTTGGTGACCTCGTCAAAGACTTTTCGTGCTCTTTTCGCCTCTTTCCGCCTTCTTCGCAACTGTAACCTCTTCTTCTCTACTGATTGTCTTACGGGAGAGTCTGTCTTGTACGTGGATCCTCTAACCCAGAGTTGATCGTTGAGGACTTGAACAAAGAGCGGTGAATGCAGCTTGACGGTCTCGTGCCTGTCGGCTTATATGGAGGGGAAGGGGGAGGGGGGGGGGGGGGGGGGGGGGGGGAGATTGTTGCTGCAGCTTCCGGTGCAAGAGTAGGCACTCTATTTCGCAGGCGGCTGAACCAAAGATGTTCTTTTTATTTTTATTTTTCTCTGTATGTTCCGAGGCGCTAGGCGCGGCGAACGACGTCGGTTTGATTGAGACTTGCCAGAAGCGAGTAGTCAACCAAAAGCGCGACGAGATTTTTTTGGTTTTTAAAAAAAAAAACTATGTAAGAGAGACGCTCTCTTCGGCCCAAGGACAAGAACACTTTCGAGCTTTTTTTCCGCAGAAGTAGAATATAAAAGCTGTCAAGCGTAAAAAAGGAAGGGCGGGAGGCGTAAAAGGAGTTCAAAAAGGCGTAACAAATATTCTCTGCCGGCCGACTTTTCTGAACCAATGAAGGCGTCTGAGATTTGTCAGTAGAGAAAAACTCAGATCATCGATTAGTCGGCAAAGGAGTGGTCGAAAGTCTCGCTCTAGACAGCGGGCTGTTTGAGAGCAGTGAGCGTCGTGAGCGAGTGTGATCCAACTTCTGGCGGCGAGAGAGTGACAGAAACGACTTTGTTGAGAGGAGGAGGATTCGAATGAGCGGCTGAAGTGAGGACGGAATTGCTATGTACTCCGTAGGCGCCCAGCAAAAACCTTAGGCCCCCAGTGAATAAGGGCAGCGAAGGTTCTGGCTGGGGTGACTCAGCAGCGACTCTTGGCCTAGGAAAGTGCCTTGCTTAATAATAATCAATCAATACCAGCAACACTACGGAGTACTCTGTACATGACGGGAAATCCTTGTTCCAGCCCGATAACTTAAAAAAATTCAAGCCAACATTCCGAAAAGAGGAAGTTGGCCCACGTTTATTTGAGATTCATTGATTGAGTAGGTGATTGAAAGTGCATCATCTTACGTGGGTCTGAGCATTGACATCAGCCAATGATTTACGGAGCCTCCTAACATGCAGTGAAAACTGTGGGCGAAAACGGAAGCTCTTCTGCTGAGTCATAAACAAGAAACTATAATATCAAGCAAGCTAACTGTGCCTATTATACCACATATACTCCGTACATATACAGGATAGTGAGTTGGCTGAGACATTGCTCATGATCCAGATCCCGACATAACACAGTTTCCCCTCTAATCGCAAACCTGCTGATTGGCTTCTTTTTTTTTTTTTCTTAGTTTGCTTGAATAGCATCACATATATATCCTTTGTACTCCCACAATGGCACCAAGCGCAAGCAATGGGCAAGATGCCCTTCCACCAGTCAACCTGAAGCCTTTGTTGACCAAGCTCTGGCCGACAGATGGCCAAGTGACTCCAGATGAGATCGCGGATGCAATCTCTTACTTTTTTACAAACCAGGTTACAGAGGCTCAGACAGCCTCTCTTCTTATGGCTCTTCACTTTACTAAGCTTGACTTTAAAGCGGATGTATTGGAACGTTGCGCCTATGTAATGCGAAGGGCCGCAGCGCCCATTCCGGTCAAGGAGCTCCAAGCCGTCATTGAGGCACGAGGAAAGAAAGAGGGCACATACCAAGGAGGCCTGGTAAGATTGCAAATTCTTCAAATATTAAGGTGGCATACGCAAAGGGGGAGTAGAAGAGGAAGAAGAAGAAGAAGAAAAGGAATCTAACTTTGCAATTTAAACGCAGTGTGACATCGTTGGCACTGGAGGTGACTCACACGACACCTTCAATGTCAGTACAACTTCATCCATCCTTGCTTCTTCACTACTTCTAGTTTCCAAGCACGGAAATAAGGCTAGTACATCCAAGTCAGGCAGTGCCGACATGGTCAACTGCATGAAGCCTCGGCCGCCCATTATCAGCGCCGTGAAACCAGATACCCTAGTCAAGGTCTATTCCAACACAAACTACAGCTTCCTATTTGCCCCGGTGTTTCACACTGGTATGCGCTACGTAGCACCTATCCGAAAGCAGCTTCCCTGGAGAACAATTTTCAACAATCTAGGTCCCCTGGCAAACCCAGTTGAAGACGTACTGGAAGCTCGGGTCATCGGCGTTGGAAGACGGGATCTCGGCCCCGCCTTTGCCGAAGCCTTGAGAGTTTCCGGGTGCAAGAAAGCCTTGATTGTGTGCGGAGAAGAGGAATTAGATGAGATTAGCTGTGCAGGCGGTACACTCTGCTGGATGTTAAAAGAGACAACCTCCGAAGGTGAGGCCAAAGTCGAGCACTTCATCGTTCACCCCAGCGACTTTGGTATCGGTACCCACACCCTAAATGAAGTATCTTCTGGAAAAGAGCCGGAGGAGAATGCTAAGATTCTAGCTCGTATTTTGAAAGGCGAACTTCATCTAGATGATCCCGTCGTTGAATTTGTTCTAATCAACACTGCTGCACTTCTTGTGGCGTCGGGTATTTGCGAGGCGGATACCAGTAACATGGGCCATGGTGATGATGGAAACGTCATCAAAGAACGTGGCCCTGGCGGTCAACGTTGGAAGGAAGGTGTACGGAGAGCTAAGTGGGCTATCACCAGTGGTGAAGCCTGGAAACAATGGCAAGCATTTGTGGACATTACCAATGAGATCGGAGCTTGAAAAAATAAAAAAAAACACCACAGAATTACGCTGGGCAGAGCCAAATTAGTATCCTGTAGGGATCCACGGAGTGGAAGAAAATATGTGAATCCAAAAAGTTCCGTTTCGCCCCTATAGTTCGATAGCGACTGTTTAGGAAAGAGTCCACGCTTTTGACAATTTATCGAGAGTATGGAGATCTCGTCCAGTTTCGTAATTCATGGGCAGCGACATTGTCGTATCGACAGTGACGACGGAATGCGGCCGAGCCATTGGAGGTAACGAACGCCGGTCAAGCCCAAATGTGGAAACGCCCAAGTGACCATGCGATGGCGGTCCTGCGGCTATGACATATGCGCCGGCGGAGCCAGTCGAGCTGGTCGAGTCTTTCCGCGAGGGGGCTACAGCCGGATGGTAGTTGAGTGATAAAGATTGATTTTCATGGAGCCTAGCTTCCCATTCTTTCCAGTCGTCTTTAATGCCAAGTGATGATTGTTCATCTCGCGATGGAGGAGGTAACGGTGACGGTAACGATAACGGTAATGGTAACGGTAACTGAATCTCTCTATTCTCTTCTGATGCACGAGGGGCGGTATGTATTGATCCGCTTTCCACCATATCCATCATAGAACCTCGAGTTGCCAATGACTTTCGGATCATGGCCTGTCTTTGGGCATCGTCGACCTCGGAAAATGTTGACATGATGCTTTTTCTCTGAGCTTCCCTGTCTACTGTATCAGGGTTCCTCTTCCTCAATTGGCGATACTGCTTCCTCTTTCGATATTTGAATATGAGAAAAACAATGACTCCGACAGTACAAGTGACTCCGACGACAACGCCAACGATGATGTATATTATCGTTGTATTTGACAGTTGGCGACGAGAGAGCGTCGTAGTCCCATCCATGATGAACGGTGAATTGTGAGAGTCGTATGTTTAGCTTCAAGCGTTGCGTGTATCTAAGAAAGAGATAAAAGGACCAAAAAAAATTAAATTCTGCAGAGGTTTTTTGATTGTAATCGAATGTTGTTTATAACAATTCAAAATAAAAAAAAATTAAGTTCGTATCGTGTCGTCGTATTGCACTCCGAATGAGCCACATTCAGGTATTATTCATGTAACCTCATGTCATTATTCAAGCATTCAACATCGCTCCAGTTGATTGAGGGCTTCTATTGGCCGCCTGAGCCTCGGGGATCCCTCCCTCTCCGAACACGATTCGATGGCAGCGGATTGAACCTCTACAGCACAGCCCCAAACGTGTGTCGTAGGGTTTTCAGTGCTATTTCCGTTGTTAAGTTTTGGGAATTCTTGGATTTTTTGATCCTGGGAGAAGGATTCCATTTTTGAAGTAACAGAATGGGAAAGCCTTTGCGTCACTCAAGAACGAGCTAAGCCGCAATTGTGCCATGGCGATATTGGCAGAGCAACAAACAGCTCGCACAATATTAATAGAAACTTGTCGCAGGGGTAAGGGATAATACAAGTACGACCCCTTCAACAGTGGGTCATCGAGCGAGTTGCTGAGCAGCAGGACTCTATCACACAGACTGACTACTCCGTACTTCGTACATACATACTCCGTACACGAAGATAAGCGCTGCGGTCGGGGATCATCGCCGCGGGCCCTTTTAGGAATCGCCTGACACTCGACAAATAGCTGATCTGTTTTAGCCTCCAACAGTCTAGGCGTCGCATCAGCAACGGTGGATGTAACACGGATTCCCGGTGCCGGCTAAGCCGCCATGGTGAAAAATACTCACTCAGCTTTTTTTCTTTTCATCTGCAGATAATTAGAGACAAGGCTTCATTCAATAAATAATTAAAATCCTGCGACTTTCACTTGGATCATTGCGTTGTTATCTTTGAGGGGTAAAAGACCACGGCTTCGATTTTACTCTTCATATCAAAAGAGGAGAGTTGGCGAGAACACCTCCGGCTACGTCGTACAAGTATTCGCTATACTTACCTTGCATAACCAACGTACGAGTATACTCGTAACTCAGGACGCATCATGATTTGCGCCTTTCGTAGATTTTGATGAGTTTGGATAAGTCAGCTATCAGCTACCGTATAGTACAAGTAAATAGTAAAGATGGGCGGGAGCTATTATACCTAGCTCTTAGGTCAGCCATCAACTTGACAGCATGTAACTCCGTATGAGACAGGGTAATGGATTGGTTTCGTAATAACACTGAATAAGGTACGCATTGCAGAAATTCTCATTATCTTTACTATTGTTTTCATATACTCCGTACCTTGTTTATTATTAGTAGTATATTATTAGTAGTATATTGCTGTTGATAAAGTACAACCGCCACGAGCCGCAGACAGCCGACCCCACGGGGCACGAAATACATGTATCTATTAGGTACTCCGTAATTTGTAGGTAATTTGTAGGTAATTTGTAGGTACATAACAAAACTCCACTGCCAATCATTTTGAGTACTATACCTGATCCATCTCAAAGACGATACCACCAAGTCAGCTATGAAGAGGTAGTTGGTCCGTTTCTTTATTCTCTCTTCTTTCTTTTTCTACACTACTTATCTTTGTGACGAGGTTCCCCTCAAGACGCATCCACTTCAATGTCCCAACTCCGGGGCATGGCCGTTTCAGGCCTTGTCAGATTCTCTCGTGGTATTCGCCGCTATTCTGCTTCCACTGCCGTCAGCAGTGCACCCTTACCTCTTGAGGGTTATCGGGTTCTAGATATGACTAGAGTGTTGGCTGGTGTAAGTTTCAGTTCTCATGCTCCAATATACATACGTTTTTAAACTGTATGTATGTACGAGTATGTATATAAATAGATAGGTACTTGGATCCGTCCCCTGCTAACTCGCCTAGCCATACTGTACCCAAATTCTAGGAGATCTAGGGTAAGCTCCGGTATCATGATTCTTTGAATGGGCCATGATTTAGAAGTTGACTATTTGATACTGCTGCTTAGTGCTGAAGTCATCAAGATCGAGCACCCGACGCGGGGAGACGATACTAGAGCATGGGGTCCCCCGTACGCAAAGTACAAGCCAGATTCTGGCTTACAAGGACCTGGCGAGTCTGCCTACTTTCTAGGGGTATGAACCAACACAGGTATCTAAGGCATGGAGAACTTTTGCAATGCGGAGAACTGATACCATACCACGCTTTTTATTTTTATTTTTAGGTCAACCGCAATAAGAAATCTATAGGACTGTCATTTCAGCACCAAGAGGGAGTGGACATTTTGCATAAGCTAGCTGCTAAATGTGACATCCTGGTCGAGAATTATCTTCCAGGGACACTGAAGAAATACTCAATGGACTATGAGAGTCTTCGAAAAATCAACCCTGGACTCATCTACGCCTCTATCACGGGCTATGGCCAGACTGGCCCTTACTCCAATCGTGCTGGCTACGATGTCATGGTCGAAGCCGAATTTGGTCTTATGCACATCACAGGCTCACGAGATGGCCCACCAGTCAAGGTAGGTGTTGCTGTCACTGATCTGACGACAGGGCTTTACACTAGTAACAGCATTATGGCGGCACTTTTGTCAAAGGTTAAAACTGGAAAGGGCCAGCATATTGATGTAGCATTGAGTGACTGTCAGACAGCCACCTTGGCCAATATTGCAAGCAGCAGTCTGATAAGCGGCAAGAAAGACAGTGGTAGATGGGGAACCGCTCATCGTAAGTGGCATGCATATGCCGAGGACCGAATATTGAAAATCGTGTTGCTGAATAGATATACACAGCATCCATCGTCCCATACAGATCATTCAAGACAAAGGACGGAGACATTCTCTTGGGTGGCGGCAATGACCGCCTCTTTGGGATCCTCTGTAACGGCATTAACAAACGGCATTGGAAGGATGATGCCAAGTATAAAACAAACGCTGACCGAGTCGCGAACCGCAAAGAACTAGAGGAAGAAATCGAAATCCTCACACAGCAAAGGACAACACAGGATTGGCTAGAGGTGTTTGAAGGCTCCGGACTGCCTTATGCAGCAGTCAACGATATTCAGGGAACGCTTAACCATAGTCACACTAAGGCTCGTAACATGGTGATTGAGATGGATCATGAATATTGCGGTCCGATCAAGTTGGTGAATACACCCGTCAAATGGTCAGAGACACAGCCTATCGTGAGGACTCCTCCTCCAGTGTTGGGCCAGCACACGAATGAGATTCTTAGCCAACATCTTGGTCTGAGTGAGTCGGATATTGCTGCGCTTAAAGAGCAAGGAGCAATACGATAGATGTATAAGAATTTATACAATTTGAAGGCTTATATTAATTAAAAAAAAAAATTGCTATGGATGGAGGGCAGTAGGTGAGATGTCCAGCACCGCGCAAGTTAGCCTTGTCAAACAATGTCCACATCTATAGGTACCTAGTAGATACCTTATCCAATACTCTGTATGTGTACTCTGTAAAGGATCCATGACCAACGATGGAATTTTGTAAGTGAAAAGTATCTGCTTAATATATTTTTTTTATAATTCCATGACAGGGGGTGCAATGAATTCTATTCATTCTATCATTCCATATAGCTCCATTTAAATCATCTATAGCTTACCACCCCTGGTGTCAACAGATCTCCGCAGCAAGGAAATGACTTCAGCCGGGTCCTTTGCTCCAAAGACAGCACTGCCTGCAACAATGACATTTGCCCCTGCATCAGCAGCCTGATCAATAGTGCTGGGGCCAAGTCCTCCGTCAACCTCAATGTTCAGCTCAGGATACCGCTTCCGCAGTTCCTGCACTTTAGGCAGCTCCGAGGCCATGAATTTTTGTCCTCCAAATCCAGGATAGACCGTCATAACTAGAACCATCTTTTGCGTTTTTGGACATCAAATGTTAGTTTTTTTTTCCATCCAGCAATCATCAACTCATATACAGCAAAAGATTCTTCTTACATCAGGCTTCTCTTTTGGATCTGAGCTCTCAAGAATGTCCCAGAGGACATTGACTGGTGTATCTGGCTTGATCGCAATACCCGCAAGTAGCCCATTGTCATGAATATATCGGATAAGCTCTTTAGGGCTTGTCTTTTTATCGGTTGTCTCTTCGGGAGATTCTGCGGCGGTCGAGAAGGCGGCTTCATAATGGAAGCAATAGAGATCGCAACCGGCACTCTTGAATTCTTTAACCCATTTTTTAGGCTATCGTTTTTTTTTGAACATGCAGTGTTAGCTCTCAGCATGGAGAAGCTCTATTCTTATCGAGAATAGACTGTAATCAATCCATTGGAATCGAAGTCTAATGTACCTCCGCAATCATCATGTGGCAATCAAATGTCCCTCGACCAGCAGGCTGGCTTGGCTTCTCGATATGCGGTCGAACTTTAGCAACAACAGGGGCACCGAATGTGATGTTTGGCACGAAGTGGCCATCCCTACAAAACCACAATGTTAGGTTAAACCTAGTTCATCCCTAGCAAGAGCATATCGCAAAGTAGCTTTCTTTACTAACATGATATCAACATGCAGCCAGTCTGCGCCCTGCTCCATCGTCCGAACACATTCTGCACCGAGCTGTGCAAAGTCTGCTGAGAGGATTGACGGTGCAATGAGCGTTTTGGGAGCCATATTGTGTATCGTATGTCGAACTCCTTTTAAGGCGGGGCTTTGAAGATGTAATAGCTATTTCTCAGTTCCCCGTACGTAACTTTACACCAAGCAACTTGGCAACCTCTAGCTACCGGTATACGGAGTAAACATGGCCGATCGAGTACTACTCCATTAGGTCATCGTATCATGTGATTCATCACATGATTCCTCCTTTTGCTTTTCAGCCATCAACTCCTTCCCAAAGCAGTTCCTTCCTACGGAGTATCGTAAGATCAAATTGAATTATCGTGAAAACATATTTTAAAGTCATTGGGGGGTTTTCTTTTCTTTTCATTTTCTTTTCTCTTCATCAATAAAACTCCTGTGGATAGTTTCACATTATCGGCTCATGATAATCCATTTTTGTACGTACAATGTCATGAGACGGCTTCGCTCTTCATAAGCAATAAGTCTGTCGCATCACGCGAATAATATCAGGACCAGGGCACATAATGGAGGCGACTTTGCCGTCTGCTTTCCCTCTTGAATCAAAAGATGAAGACTTTGTTATGCAAGACTTGCCGGCGACTACGCCTTTGGATCCTCGTCCTATTCTAAACACTGACGCGGAAAATCCATGTACTCGGGTCTCAACTCCACGACCTTCATACACTCCTCAATTCTCATCAGCATCTTGGATCTTAGATCGCATAAAGCGCGATTATGAAACCTTGGACTTAAATTTGACGCCTACAGCAGAAAATGTGCTCCCCAAAGGTGAAGGGGGGAATAATGCAAATGGAAAGCATAATCAAAGCACGTGTGACACGCTGTCACTGCCTGTGTTATCGAGCCATCAATCATTTGGCAACGTGGCGAATATGATTGAGGCAGGCTACCAATTTTCTGGAATGAAAAGGAAACGAGAGCAAGATGAGGAGTTTGATTGCACGCAGAACACAATGCCCCTTCCATTACCGGCTTCAAGACCAGCAGTAGTACTATCAACGACAAGGACACAAAATCTTGTACCGGATAATGATGGTCTGAGATGCTTTAAATGTGATCAAGGATCGTCATTTTCACAAAGCCCACTCTTTCTTTGCAACAATTGCTCCAGGTCATGGCACCAGACCTGTGGGTCGCTAACGATAAAAGATGAAGAGGTACAGCCTTTGAGGTTCATATGTGCATCATGCTTAAATGCTGGGGGGAGAACTTTGATGAGCCATCATACTGAAAACTTTCAAAAGCAGAAGGATATAGAGAGTCGGAGAGCAAAGAACTTGGCAGCTCTGCCAGATGATGTTGTTCCGGCCAACCCAGAACTTGTCGGTTTTTGGGCAGGGCAAACATCAGACGTAGCAGTAAGTATAGGCTCTATGCTTTCAAAAAAATTAAAAATTAAAAATTAAAAGAGAAACCAGCTAATTGGTTACTTTTAGTTGACGGAGTATTTTTACGGCAAGAAGAAAACAGACTTATTAAATATTTTGTCATTTTGCGATCAGCTCAAGCCGCAGTTGCTAGTCGACATAATGGTTTCTGTCGCAAAGAAACACCCTGATCTTCCAATGTTTAACTCTCCAAACTGGAATGTTGAAACTATGAGTGCCATCCCAGCTAGGTCGAAGCATTCGCATCAGAGTTCTCGGTCCGCCGCGCGACCGCGACATGGCCACACTGTGTTAGAATCCAGGACGAAGCACAAGCATAAAGCATCGAAAAAAACCATCAAGGTAACATCAATTATCCAAACGGAGGGATCGCCGTTGATGGATCTTCGAGATTCCCTTCCGCCGACGTGGCCAAAGGCTGGCGAGGGTTTATATGCAAAGCTTTCTCCAGAAGATAAAGACCGAGCGTTCTTGTTAGATGAAAATGATGAGGAGGCGTTTAGTCACTTTAAGGTGGATAAATTTGGCAAGCAGATAGCGATTCCTGTAAGTGCTTGAATATGCGGCGTTTGTGATGGGGGTTTTCTTTTAAGGGGTTTCCGCGGGTAACAACAGGCTGTAATAATACTACATCATATCATATCATTACAACACAATACGATGCAGCAGACTTTCATGCGAGCTGACTGATAAGTCATCAAAGTCAGTTACATAAGACTAAAAGGCTCGATAAACTTCAGCATATCGAGGGCAATCAATATACGATAAAGACAGTATTATGCAAACACTATATGGAGCAAGGACAACAAACTTAATGATACCACCACATTAACTTTATTAAATTCACCAACTATACATTAATAACCAATGCGTCTAAATTCTAGAATGGGATTGCTTTACTCATAAGCAACATCTTGACATGCATCCAATTCGTTTTCCGACCAACACCACGCTCTTTTATGTTTTACGCACAAATCCATGACCTCTCCGTTCTCCAAGGGCACTCTATCAAACAGCCTTCTAAATCTAAACACTCCAGAAAGAAAGAAACAAGTTGTCAATTGTCAAACACGGACAGCCTTAGCTTAGCAGGTATACTTGTATTCGGCGAGAAGGGGTTGATCAAGGTGGCCAACAACGCAAAGGAGATCCTTAACGACATGGTTGGAAATAGCCTTGGCCGAGTCAACACTGATAATGGTTTCAGGGAGGATAGTCACACCAACAAAGCCAGCAAGACGACCACCAAGAGCACCGGGGGCGTCAATGTAGTTGTGGCAACCCTCGGTGCTCCAGGAGACGCAGTCGAACTGGCACTTTCCGACGCCAAGGAGGCAGGCAATAGCTGAGAGCTGAGCGAAGATGCCGGCGGTTAGAGAAACCTCGACATCGGCAGCAACGACGGCGTAGCCGAAAGCATCGGTGTTAAAGAGGACAACTGCAGCCGCAAGCTCAACGTAGAGACCGGCAAGAGCAGCAGAAACAGAGCGGAGAGTGACGCTGATATTAGACGATACAGCAACGTTAAGCTCGACATCGAGATTGATACCCAAACCAAGAGCTAAGATCTCAGCTTCAATCTCAGCCTCAGCGCAGAAGGTGAAGGTGTCGAGAGCAACCTGGCACCACGCGTGACTCTCATCGTATTTGACAAACTTGGTGGGAGATATAGCGCAGAACTGAGCCAATGGGACCTTGGCACCCGAAGCCTCGCACTTGGGCTGTGGCCAAGCACCCTTCATGAGAGTTCCCACGCAGTTCTTACTGGTGGTGTCGTAGTGCTGACCGGGCAGGCAGGAGCAGGACTTGACCCAAGGGCTGTAGGCCATGGGAGCAGGGCATTTGAAGCCCGCGGCGAGGCCAAGCGCAACATTGACGTTGGCCTCAGCTTCGGCGGCGATTTTGTTACCAAGTTGGAGATTAGCCTTAGCGGCGGCATCAGAAACAGTGGTGGTAGTGATGGCAATGGCAACAGAGGCCAGGGAAGTGATAGCAGTGAGGAAACGCATTGTGAATGCTGTTCTGGATTTGATTCTTCGGAGAGGGAGTTTGCTTGGGAAAAGAATACACTTAAAGGCAGGAAAAGCCTGTGAGTTTGATATTGAAAGAGAGAGCAGAGATCTGGATGAGTATGGGAAGAGGGAAAAAAAAAAAAAAGAGAGAATGCGAGAGTAGCAACGCCGATCTATATACAACGAGGGACACGATATCAGATATCCTCCTTTCTTCCTTTCGCTCTTCCTCCCCTTCTAATCCGTACCCCCTAATGAAAGGAGAGGTAAATAGAGGTATCGGACTCCCCCATGAAGAGGGTTTGACTTTGCTTCGTTCCGCTTCCTGCTGCTGCTTCTCTCGCTTCATGGAGGTGACAGCTCGCGTATGGAGTCGCCACCACTGCCGAGGACCACCATGCACGGAGCGCCCAACTATCGGTCATTAAGCAGCGGACAGGACGCTTAGACCGCTCTGCTATTGTTCCACCCCACTGGGACGGACGGTCAGTTGATGTACGTTTGTGCGGATAAGTGGCATCTCAATGACGAAGGGTCGTCTTGGGATTTTGAAGCAGACGAGATGAGGACGCAGCCAGGTGTTGTTATTTTCGACTCTCCTTCAGTTGTTAACGTCCAGACTCTTCAAAGCCTCAAAACCCTCGAAGCGAAGCCTCTCCGCTAATAACGCTATGCTAATGTACAATATGATAGTCCAGTAAACAAACATAAGAATCAGCTCAAAATTGTTCACACAGACAGATTCAGTATTGCCATGCGGCCGTACGTACCAGTACGTTAAGTATATGTATGCGCCCCCTTCTTCCCGTATCCACCAAGCGTTTTCTCTCTTCAACTGACAATCTCGCTCCGAACCGAAAATGTGATGAACTACCTACATGCTTACTTTGTACAAACTTGTCACTTTGTGATAGTTGTTGCCAAGTTCAACCCTCTAGAGTATAGGTATACTACTGTTAGTTAGTATGTCCCACTTAGCGATTCAAGAATTACACTGGAGGACATACAGTTGCTTTGTATTATCGCTATGTCTCGGGTTTACATATAGACAAACTATCATGCGGAATTAGATCTATCATTTCTCATTTTTCCCATCAGAAGATTGCATGGAATCTTCTACGTAACAAGAGACACCTACTTTACCCCTCTCTCTCCCCATCGTCAAAGAGCAGGGTTCAGCAGCCAACCCCCTCGCTACGATATGCCTAGGAGACTAGAAAATAAAAAGGAAATAAAAGATCATTCGAATTATACAAGGATCGGGTGAGAAGTACAAGTGCTGTAAGAAATACATAGATGCAATTACATGAACTGATTAATTATTCTCTCACTTGTTACAGGGTAGGTATATCAAAACGCAAATGCATCCATCATGCATCCCTCCGTGTTATTCAAATAGATTATATATCCAACAGTGTTATCTTCATTTCAGTGACAAAGAACCTATATAGTTCATCCTCTTTCACAAAAGCTTGAAGCTCCAGCCTAATGAGCCGAATCGCAGATGATGACTACCAGCCATTCTTCTATATTAGTTCATAGAACTTGGATAAAAACAATCTCTATCCAGGCACATATGCGCATAAAACAGCAGCATACTTCATATGATGATTAATCATACCTCGGAGTAATATTCCGTATAGTTATTAGCGTACCGCTGTCACGGAGCATTTCGATCGCCTCCCCCTCCTTCACTCTCATCTCATCTCATCTCTCTTCTATATACATACTACCGTATCACCGGGGGTCCCTTTTTTTTCTTCTGCCCCTGCCAAGCATATCACGAGGTTTTGCTGTCCCGCATTATCCGATTTAGGAGGCGAACGGACTTCATTTTCCCCCAATCAAATGCCGTGTCCGTTACGCGGGGCTCAAAGAGTCTTGGGCTTTTGACAGAACACAGAATGATACTTCGTAAAAGTAAATGCCCACCACAATTAGGAAGTAGTTGTATTATTGGGATCTCTCCCGGTTGTCGGTATAGAATACTACAAGATATTTGTGAGCTATGATGGGAGCGAGCAATGGACGCAAATTTGAGCAGGCGAAACAGCCAACCTATCCACTAGATAGATTAGCCTCTCCCTCTCGACATTGTACATTTTTTTTTGTTTAAAAAAAAAGTCTTCCTCTATCATTTTCCTTCATCCTCTTTAGCCTAGCACGAGTCCAGGATAGGAACAGCAAACACATTCCATCCTTACTTCTAGTTAATCAAGGCTACCCAAAGCACAAAACGACTCAATATCCCGGCTCAGACTTGCCTTTTTCCAACGTCATTGCTATCGGCTCTTGTAGACAAAAACCAGACACGCATTCGGACGAAGGGGTTAGCTGCAAGCAGCAAACGCGCAGTCGTTCCGTGGATGCTGCCTGTGGCCGTTATAGCTCGGAAGTATCTGTTTCATCATCATCGCCGGGATTGGCCTCCGTACTCATAAGCATACTGTGCTTCTCCTCGCATGAAGATGTAGTATATAAAAAAACACAAGCCTACTTGGCCTCAAGGAAGAATGAGTGTGGTGCCCTTGACCCTGCCATTCTCCATTTTGGCGGTTCTCGCTCCAAATTGAATCTAGATAATGACGATTAGTTAGCTGTCTCTAATCTTAGGAAGCATGCTTTCATCGAGCCATCACCTACCGCTCGTTTCTTCTCTGTCGCTACAGAGTGCATGCCAATCCGAGCTGCCAAGAGACGCAATACTCTCTTCTCGGGCTCGAAGTCACATTCAACTCCCTGGTTATCGAAATCGCACTTTTCCCACGCAGGTAACTCAACTGCCCATTTAACAAGGCTTTCGTCTAAATATGGAAACCTCACCTCTTTACTCCAATGAGCCATGACCCTGTCGTCTCGCCCCAAGTTCCTCTTGCCCAGTCTGCCAACATCTAGCTTCAGTTCGTCTATGAGGCCCGGATATCCGTTTCGTGTAAAAGCTGTAGCATGTCTGACATATCCGCCAAATAACTCGTCTGCCCCAAGCCCTGACAGCAGAACGCGGGCTGTTGTCCGATATGGTCTAGCCTCTGAACTAATACTTAACTGTCCCATTCCTTGGCCTCTCGCGGCAAAGTAGAGGGCACAAGCAATTGAAAGGTCCATTTCAGTATTATGAGGATATATAAGATCTATCACCTCTGTTCGATGAGCACATAGTTCCTCATAAGGAACGTTTACCTAAAAAAAAAAAAAATTTGGTTAATATTTATCCGAATTGGCCGTCCTCCGCGCGCAGGGATGCAATTCTTACCGTGACAAACCGCCACGACCTGTCTGGACAGACGGCTAGAAGTTCTGTAAAAGATTTTCTACCAGTAATCCTGTCTGGACACAGCTCATACAGCTCAGCAGTAGATAGCTTTGCGTTTTGTAAAGCAATCCTAGGATTCTCAAATGCCACGTTAATCAAGTCAATGGCCTGCCCCGATGGCATTATGTCACTGGCAATTCGGGCTAGGACTGTGCAATCTAGACCACCTGAAAATAGTACCGCAACCCGTGCGTCTGATGGGTCTGCTATGGGAGGTATCGGAACATTCAAAACCCTGGGTTGGAGAGACCCCATTAGATATTTCCACAACTGCTCCACTGAAGGAGAGAGACTGGTCAATGGAACCATCGTGGTGGGAATAGCAGAGTTGAACACTCCAATACTCGATACCTAAAAAAGTAAGTAGCACGAATTTCGGCTTTGCGTTTTATACTCTGCAGTGGCCTGTGAGAGTATCCTAAACAATTGACGACTTACCAACGCTTTATTCTGATCCCAGTCATGTCTAGTAGGAATCAAGTCTTTCGGTAATTTAGCCTCGTTCAGCTGAATGCTATAAAAGCCATCTGCTTCTACCTCGACCCATCCTTCAGCAGGAGTTTCCGCAATGCTCGAGAGAAGAAACTTATCTCCCCTTTTTACCAGCAGTGACCGACGCCCGAGACGATCCCGTCCATAATACAACTGCTTTGCTCTCCTGTCTAGATATATGAACGCAAAGGGTCCCTCAACGGACCGGAGAGCATCAAGGACACTATCCTCGTCGCCCAAGTTGGTGCTGCTCGTGGCCGTTAGCAGGGATAAGATAGCCTCGCCATCATTACCCTCGACTGGCTTGCCGCCGATCTTCCAAGCTTCTCCATTCCAGCAAAGTATGGATCCGGATTCTATCTCCACTAGAGGTTGCTTCGCAAGGTGATCTCCGCGCAGAGATAGTACGGTAGAGGTCAATGTTAAAGACAGAGAGCCTCCATCATCTTGGCAGAGCTGCGCTTCCACAGTTCCAAGGTGGTCAGGACCACGGTTCCGAAGTCTTCTCTCAAGCTCTGGTGACAGCTCGTGACGATTTGCATCAGCCGATATAGCGGCATGAATACCGCACATTTTTTTCTAATCGCGCGAGGTAGACGACGGATCAAATGCGCAGTGCTCTCTCAATGACAGGAGTTAAGCTGAGGGTCTATTCGGGCTAATGTTTTTTTTAGTGCGCCACAAAACCTCCAGCCACCGGAGGCCAAGGGCATGCGCCACTTTTCACTATATTACAGAATAACTCAACGACATCCCTTGCATGCTATAGTACCTATATTGAAGGTAAACGTATTTCCATTTAGTCATTCTACATTCAAATATACAGCACGATAGGCAATTGTAATCTAAATAGTTTAAAAGATATCAAATCGTACAACAGTTCATCGACTTGGCATGCTGGATCATTGGTTTGAGAGATTGCTAGCTATATCTTCTTTCCTGCCTAATTAGATATTGTATTTTGCCTACTTCTTATTCAGGCTCATGGTCCGTACAGTGGGGTGCAAAATAAATTTGAAACACTCTTAAGTATAATAAAGTTAAGCGCGTTAACTACTCGTACACGATATCGCCGACTAGTTAATGCCTTAATTTGTGCCTCAGGCACTAACTACGACATAAGTATTTCAACTTTATTTTGGGCACCCCACTGTAACAAGCATAATATAAATTGCTGCAGATGTTACCCATTTATCAAAACAAAACAAGCTTTGAATGTACCAATAGAAGCGATCCTCTAACCATGAGGACTGCATGAAGAAGACGACTTACACGTACTTTGGTTACTGACAACTTAGACTATCGTTTGCTTTCACTAATCGGAACTAACTAATCGGAACTCACTAATCGGAACTAACTTACACATCTTTGCCCCCGCGTTTACTTGCTAAAATACTTTTACATCAACTACCGCATGTCTTGCATTGAAATGTGACATCCCTGTTAGCAATTGGCCCGATTAGAAACGTTGCACTATGAGCAATCAATACGGAGTACGGAGTACTAGTGGTAACTATTACATGATTGAATATGATATTATAATGATTGCTGATTTGGTTTTCATCTATTCAAGCAGTCAGTGTACTTAAGTTGTCTTTACATGTTCTACCTGCTTTCTCCTTTACTTGAATGTTATTGTGATAAAAAAAAACCCCCAAGCATTCCGTATAATATATGCATATCATGAAGGCAGACGGCCACGAAACGGTGAAATCTACAGCAACTCTATCAAATGTTACAAGGATCTAAAAATATCTATGATTTGTATGCATCAGCTAATCAAATGTTTAGCCCTCTTATGGAAAGTCCTTGTGAAGTTCAGCTGCAAGTTTTTCTTTTGCGCAAAATTTGCCATCCCATGCCGTCCGTAGACCTTGTAGTGACAATGATGAAACTCTTCGCTGCTAGAGCATACGTAAACTACATAGGTACGCTTACTATGGAGCTTCCCGATCGAGAGCTTCCCGACCAGTCCGGAAAATATCAACAGTCGAATTCAACATTTCAAATAGTAATAGTCGTATCATGATTTAACCAGTAGTGAAAGGGAGAGAGAGAAAGGGGCGAGGGTTTGTCTACGTATAGTATATATTTCCTTGGTTGACCTATTCAATTGCCAAGTCCTTCCCCTCCTCTTTTTTTTTTTTTTTTTTCACTTCTAAGTCGTCGAAACAATCTATCAAAAACATACATCTTCCATCATGCAGTTGACAGCAACCATCTTTTCCACGCTCTGCCTCGCTCTCTCTGCGAGTGCCACACAGCTGGTCTGCTTTCCTCTGCCTGGAAATGATACCATTCCCCAGTCTATCCTTGACCTTGACAAATCAGTCAAACTCGCTTGGGCAGATGCTCTTTGCTCCCAGCTTATCTATCCAGAGGATGATTTTGAACAAGCAATCAAGACAGATATCGCAAATGGCATTGTAGCGAAAGAAGATGGAAAGACCTATGGAATAGAAGTAGTAAGTGATTGGACTTCTTTTTGTCATCTTTTCTTTTCTCTCTTCCCATCTTACCAAGTCAAACACTAATACGTTGAGCAACAGGGACTTGCATTTGTTGATGAGGAGTCGGACTGTCTTGTAAGTGTGATTGGCTTCTAGAAACAGAAACTTTGGGAATCTTTCCTTTTTTTTTTTTTTTTTTTTTTTTTTTTTTTTTTTTTTTTACTAACATGAGATAACAACTATAGAGCAACGCAGAAGACATACTTGGAAACGGTTGCCAAGGCGGCGGCGTTTTATTTAAACCTGGTGCCAGTACACAATATACATATGTTGTTGCGCTTAATTAAGATATAGGTACCACGTAGCTAGTATTCAAATATAGCAAACATCTACTGCTTTTGTGATACTATAATCAAGAGAGGGATAAGATGAGCTAGAACTAGATATTACAAGCATAACTCTCTCCGATCGAGCAGTTCAAAAGATACTGGAGCAATAAGATACTAGAGCAATAATATATATATATATATATATATCCAAGGTTGTCACAGCCCAATCCATACAACTACCCCTTTATCTTTATTCTTTATTTACATTAAATCTCCAACAGAATTAATCGCCATCATCCTCCTCCCCCTTTTCTCTCTGAAACCAACCTCTATGCAAATTGCAGCCTCCCCCCACAACCAAGTAAACAAATCCGATATGGTGTAGTGGCTAACATCGCTCGCTCTCACCGAGCAGCCCTGGGTTCGATTCCCAGTATCGGAGTTATATTTTTTTTTCATTTTTTTGTCCTTGACTTCCTTGGAAGGAAGCTAGTGTATTTATCCTATCTCACCTATCCGTCTTTGCTGGACTTCTATTGCCTAAGGTATTGTCAATAACCCTCTGTATATATAGACAATCAGTGGTTCGCTGCATCAGTAAATATCTACTACTACGATGGGACACATAATATCACATAGGCTAACCACATATTGGGGATGTGTAAATCTTCCATCATTCTTATTGAGTTGAAATAAGTCAAACTTTACCCCAGGAAGCAAAATACCAGTGTCTTGCAAAATGACGTTGCCTGTTCAAATCCAAGCCAGCTGTTTTCTCCCTCATCAGCCATAACGGCCTACCTTCCAGCTTTATTTTGAGAGCTTCTTCTTACACATGAAGAATCTCAAATGCAAGTAAGAAAAAATAGAATAGAATAAAAGAATAAAAATCTTAATACATGAGGTGACCTTTTTTTTAATTCATTAAATGTGCTGAAACCTGTTCATAAAGTCGTGAAACAAACAGATGTATAATAAATGAGTAAAGTGTCGATGACATCTTACGTAAGAGAAAGACGCCTCTCTTCGGTTTACAATACTGTAATCTCTTCAATCTTGAAATCCTTGATAGTCAAGGCCAGACCAATCTATCTGTTGGAAAATATCTGGCTGTGTGGTTTGGGAGAAGCCAAGATTGGCGCTTGGTATTTCCGCAAATAAAGACTGGAAAACTTGAGTCTTATCGATTGACGCCGGGAATAGTTGGAAGTCGGCGCCGTCGGTGGCAAACGATTCATCAAAGCCTTCATCAACCTCCCGCAAAGAGGTCGGGGTGTATAATACTGCATTCTGCTGTGCATTGGGAGAGAATTGCTGCGGTTGCTCCATCACGGGAGCAGTGGTGCAAGGTTGCGGCTGAGTGTGGTAAATTGGCATCTGCTGCGGCATCATTTTACTGTAGACTTGCTCAGGAGTTGGGAGCTGAGCGGGAATCTGGACATGTGCAGCATAGATATCTTCATCGTTGATGATAAAAGTAGAACCATTCTGATACGGAGGGTATTGCTCATATGATGTTGCAGAAGCTGGAGAGGGATTCTCTAGGCCCAAGTCCATAGCGTCAAGAGTATCAGGCTGCATGCCATAGGTAGCGAACCAATCCGCATCAGCAGGATAGAGAGGGAAATCGCCCGTCATAATCTGCGCTGTGCCTTCTTGAGGAGGTGTAGGGACGCTGTAAGTTGGTGTGGTAGAAGGGGTTGAGACGTTGCCGAGGGGAGGAGTCAGCTGAACGGAGCCAGCAGTGTCGCTGGAAGCCTTCTTGCCGTTGGTCTTGGTGCGAACATAGGTCCAGCCGTGGGCCTTCTCCATGTGCTGCTTGCAGTTCGACTCACGCTTTGACTTGTATGGGCAGGGCTTAAACAGACATTCGAACATGGCAGGGGCATCGGAGTGCTTGTCGTTGATGTGACGATCCATTTCTTTCTCAGTAGGCCAGCCGTAATCGTGGTACTTGCAGGTTGGGATAGGACACTTCCAAGGACGAGAATGAGTCTTCTCGTGCTTGGTGAGATCGCACGGGCGCTTGAATTCCTTTGTGCAACCAGGTTCTCGACACCTCTTGGGGGCAAGCTCTTCGGGGCTGGCATTCTTCTTCCGGCGAGCCATGGACCGCATAATCTCCTCTTCATCCTCGCGCTGCTCACTCAGGGAGCGCTTTAGCGGTGTAGGGGATTCAGCCATATCAATCACCTTGCCAGTGGCCATCGAAATAGCAGTGCCGTCTTTCCTGATACGGACCAGCTCGGCAGGTCGGCCATTCTCGGCGATGCCACCATATAATCGGACCTCGTCAGATCTTGGTAGGGTATTAGTAGGGCTCTCCAGAGGTATGAGGCACGGTACATACTGGTCAATATCCATGTCGTCGGCAAGGCTTCCCTTTTCCTTGATGGCAGCCAGCTGTTTGCCATACTGATAAATTTGCTCCTTCAAGTCGATAAAATATCCGTTAGTGTAAGGCCGATCGCCGGCACGAATTTGTTCGCGGTCGGTGAGATATTCGACAGTAGCTTGAATACATCGGACAGACGTGAGGCAGAAATCAAGGTATAAGGCGGCGGACTTGGCCTTTTCCTTTTGACGTAATATCCGATAAGTATCACCCCAAACACCATCATCAGAGAGAAGTCGACTTACCGGTGCCATGAAGATTAAAGTCTTCTCAAGATCTCGCAAGCAGATAATTTCCTTGGATCGAATGCGTCGGGGTACATCCAGGACTATGGCTTCAAAATCCTTCAGTGTAGGTTTCGCTAGGAGAGGGCGGAGAGTGTGTTCGCGGATGCGGTTGACAGCCCTGTGGCTGAGGCTGGGGAGCATCGCTGTGGTGCTAGATGCGGCCGACCTTGTCAGAGCGGACGTCTGCAGCATCTTTGGAGAATCTGCGGCAGCACGCTTGTCGTTGGTGGACGCGACTGAGCTACCGATGCCACTGTCGGAGGCATGATTCCTTGAGCGTCGAACAGAACGAGGGCGCAGAACCCGTCGTTCAGATTCGATCTTGTTCATGGCAGGATCAACAACAGGAAGGTCGAGGAAGCCGCGAGGAACAGGCAAGCTAGTGTCCCGAAGAGGTTTCCTTCGGGGACTCTTGTCGGATAGCGAGAGGTCCTGTGCTTTGGACAGAAGGGCCTCATCGATATCGTTCAGAGTCAAGGCAATGCGGCGGCGGCTGGCATCGACGACATCATCAAAATCAGATTGTGATCTCGTAAGCCGAGGAGGAACAAAGTCGTCGTCTGAGGCCGCGGCGTTGGGAGATGTAGGAGAATGGAAGGTGGCGCCCTTGCGAAGGATCATGGTCGTCTTAAGAGACAAACCATGCTCACAGTCGCTTCCCGAGCGAGTCACCACCGGAGTCCTTCTGCGGGGGTTTGAGAAAGACATGGCGGCTTAGTTTCTTTTTTTTTTTTTTTTTTTTTTTTCGCTTTTTTTCTTTTTTTTTTTTTTTTTTCCTTTTGGGTGGGGGGGATGTATTGATGAGATATGGCCACAAGAGTCCTAACAATGTGGCATCAAGCGGTTAGCTTCGTTATAGACAAGAGAGGTTACAGTAAGGCTCTCAGGGAGGGTTGATAGGCGTGTGAGTCACAAGCCCCAAGATAGACGAAGGCTATGCAAATACCGAAAGGGAAATGGCAAGAGTTGAGGCCAACTAGGAACAGAACAGAGTAGGCCAGATATAATGGATCAAAAGAAAAGAAAAATTGACCTTACCAATTCGTAGAATATGAATGGACCCCTTCAAACCCACAATACTGGCTGGGCGGGTGAACCAGTAGTAGCTGTCAATCGGAGGCCCAGCGAAACCCAGACAATCAATACAGAGTCGATGGAGATGAAAACCTGAATGACAATATCCCCAATATTATGTGGTATTCGCAACGCTCTTCGCTAGAGAAGACAGAAGTCGATGGTAGAGCAGTGACTCGATTAGACCAGATCAGATGAGAATGATATCAGTCGAAAGAGAATTATTTGGAAAATAGAATAAAAAAAAAAGCCTCGAAGAGAAAGATGACGGGGCGTAAATTGGATATATGGACGCAAAGACTCGGGGACACACGGGGAGAGAGAGGGAAAAGAGAAACTGAGAACCGGGGGCGTGTGGGCGTGCGGGCAAGAGAAGAGGAGTACAAAGTACAAAGTACAAGGTACGAGAAACAAATGAACAGGCTCTTTAGCAGTGCTTCGAGCTTTGTACTACCTCGAGAGGCCGCTTGGATGCTGCTAAACTCGTAGGCGAAATCGAGAAGCAGATGAGAGACTTGGGAAGAGAAGGGAGAAAATGCAAGCTCAGATGAAGCGTGATTAGAAACCAGCCTGTTGGAGGGCCGACTCAGCCCACCGAAGGCTGCTGCCTAACACGCCGCACCAATTAGGCATAGCGCCAGTGTGGGCTGAGGCGTAAGCGTTGCGGAGGAGGGAAATCCTTGTCTCTAAAGTCACTAATGATAGACAGAGCCTCAATAGTACAAGATGCACTAACTGGCTAATTAAAAAAAAGCCGTTGGGAGGCTGGACACAAACATTGGCAGAAACCGGTGTAGCTTTGACCTGGGCTACCAACGAACCGAGCCTCTATCTGAGATAGTGTCTCAAGTCCCCAATCTATCGTCGAATACTAGATGGCCCGTCTTTTCCGGTGCGGAAAACAAATCGCCGCCGTTCGGACTAGTTCCCCGGAGACTTCTAACTTTGTATTATGAAGCACAGTACGAAGTACGGAGTGGAAATGGGCCAGGAATTTGTTCCTTGGCTCCGATCTCCGCCGTTCTATGAAGGGGGTTACTACCTTGTATTGAAAATACTCCGCTGAAGCAAAAGAAAGACACAACAATATCACTCCTGTACAATACATGTACCTACTTGTATGCTCGGGCTTTGTTCACAACTCATGTGCATGCCATCGGCCACCATGCATGTTTCTCATAGCCAACAAAGAAAAAGAAAAGAAAAGAAAAGAAAACCCACCGCTAGTTAAGATTAGACGGCGTAATCAAACGCGAAAAAAAAAAAGGCACATTCGTGTTGTTGTGTGACAATTGGTGACGTGCCGACAGTGTGAGCTCGACCACCACCGTGGCCATGAGCCTATCGTGGAGCCTCACGCATGCGCAGGGATCTGTGGCCGGTCTTTGTTGGTCGTTCTAATACTACTTGGTAGTCGTACTCGTAGTCATAGATGGGCTGTGGCTTGCTGTTTTGACCCGCAACGCAAACAAAAATGCCCGCTTCTCTCTTCCTATTGCTTCATGTTCCTTGCCCGTTTGCTTTTTAGCTGCTGGTCTCTTGTCTCTGTGTCTCTCTCCCTTGCTCTTGCGCCGCCACTAGGATTAGTTCCAATATCCCTTGCTTCAACTGGCACAAACTCTCACAACTAAGCCACCGCTTAATTGATTAATTGCATGAATGAGAGAGCCAAGGGGAACCACACGGGGACTTTTTCCTCTCACTCTAGTGGCTCTATGCAGCAGCAGTAGCAGCAGCAGCAGCAGCAGCAGCAAGCAAGAAGCGACAACACAGCACTGGGTGATCAACAAGTAAGACGATGCCATCCTCCCCCCAGCCCACTATTAGGTAGTACTACCAACTAACCCGGCTGCCATACTCCGTACATTAGTAGGTGTTAATCAAAGGTAAATGTCCATCTGGTCTGATTGATTCAAGAGCTATACTCATTTAGGCAATCACCGAAAGTGCAACAAGGAGAATCACTCTTTGTTCTTTGTTGCTGAATCCACAATTTGGACCCGAGCCCATCTCCTCTCTCCGTTACCATCCTATTAGAAAGGGTATCCAAGTTTCGCTTGCCTCATTGCTCAACCAATGTCGCTGCTTTCTTTGTGACAACGGCACGCAGCCCTAAGTGGCCACTTTGGATGGCTAGTGCCGGCTGTTGATGCAGCTGGGTTTTGGGTCATCTGGCCCATTGATCAATACGAAAAGCTCATATAGGTTCGATCCGTACTTTGTTGAACCTAAATGCGTATAAAGGGGCTTTGTACTTTGTACAAAAGTACCCCGTAATGTCTCACCATATTGCAAGATGTTATTACTCCGTAGATTATTATTACTGCTGGTGCTGGGTAGTAATGCATGCATATCTAAAAGTCCTCTTCCCATTGTCAGGCTTTCGTAAATGCAACTCTTTTACCCTCTATACTTCGTACTCTGTATGATAAATGCACGTCAAATCTAACCCAACAAAATGCTCCCATCGATCCACACATAGGGCTGGCGGACGACAAGAGACGATATGGAGACGAAGGGGGGAGGTTGGGAGACACATAATAGAGTTTGGCGGTTTGACTCATTCCGCCCGCTAAGTAGAGCCGCAGATCGATTCTCGGCTTCATCGTCTTGCATAACGGCAACCGTCTACTACAGTACACGGTCAATGACAGCAATTATCTAAAGTTAGGACTGTCTGTACTCCGTACTATTCCTGCACATACTATTCCGGCCCATCATTCATGCATACGGGCCCAAAGAATGCGGAAAACATGCCATAATTTCCCCCAGCCTTTGGATAGAGTCAGTCTAAAGCAAAAGTTCACTTTGTTTCTTTTTTTAAAATCCCCAACCCAGCCAATCACAATCGTTTATATTCAGCAGCCTGCTAAGGCACCCAAATTCTAAACAGCCCTGTAAGCCAAATGTAGCGAAGTGAGGTACGTACTAGTAGCACATGCGGAGTGCACATACTCGTACATACGTATTCCCTCCATTCTCTGGTATTCGTGGCCACATACTGTATGACATACATATAAACTGACCACATGTGAAGTCCAGGATATGCAGCGATGACTTTGAAACAGGCAAAAGACCCCCAAGGGTGGATGTTTTGAAAAGCGGGGAACAGGCTATTGAAAAGAAAAATGCGGCTGCCTTGACACACTATCGTAGCAATTCTCCAGGGGGGGAGAGAGAGAGAGCGCGTGCGGCCAGTTTTTGGGTTGATAATGAGGCTCTGTGACTGAGCTTTTACTTTTTTACTACTCCGTAGTTACTATGATGATTACTTTAGTGTTATGTATTTACCATACCGCGATGCAATCACATCAGCTGACGCAATCTCAGATTATGTATCCGTATCTTCCTTTCTTATTTTAGCCGAGTAGCGCCAAGGTTGACGAAACCTGGTTCGTAATGGGGGTTGCGTGTTCAGTCCAGTCTCTTTGTGTCTATACTTGGACTTTGTATATGTAACAATTCCACTTCCTCAGGCAGTCGTAGTTCTGAAGATTACCTACTAATACCTAGGTGTAGTTGTTGTTCAAGGACAAAGTATCCTAGGGCGATATTCGCACCCCCCGTATGCTCAAGGCATCGAAATTATATCCAGGCAGCTTTTTATTTTCACTTTGACCCTTGCAAAAAGGGAAATGAAAGCATTAAGCCCAAACAATACAAAAAAAAAAAAAGGAGAAAAGGAAAAACAGGAAAAGAATAAAGAAATTACTACGTGGTTGAAGCATTCGTGATGCTCCGCTTTACTTACCCTTGACAGTTCTGGTCCTCACAAATCCTCATAGAGGTCCTATCCCATTCGCAGGCATGCTTAAATTAAAAAAAAAAAAAAAAAAAATAAAAAAATAAAAAAAAAAAAAAAAAAGAATAACACGTAAACTATTATGAAGTAAATTTGATATCTATTCAAGATAATATTAATATTAATTTCAATATACATTGGCTGCTCAAGTAATCAGAGAGCAGCCAAACAAAAGTAACTGTTCAGGTCACCCCATCCTCAGCACTCATACAATGATTAATAGCATCACTCATCGCCTGTTCAAATGAACAACCGCCCTCACTTTTTCAAAAACTCAACCATCATTACCCACGCTCAAAGCATCTTCATCTTCAAGGCATTCAAAGAGCTTTACAAAGTCGTTCAACTTCGACATCACTAAACATGTAGCTTCATCATTCCGTTCGTAGATATAAGATCATCTCTCGCCATGCCATACAAAAACCTCTTTCTCTCAAAACAAAAATAAATAAGATATTTCCAGAAACTTGAGCTAAAAACTCCCCCGATAAATCTATGCCGCTATTCCATAGACTTCATTTATCCTCCCAGCGTTGGTTTCAACTCCTCCGAGCTGCCGTCTGTTGCAGGAGGTCGGGTATCATGCTCGACCTAAAGCCTCCATGTTCACCGGTAGCCAATGGATATCCATGTGAAGAGGAGCATAGGCCAAATCATGGAGATTTGGTGTTTGCAGATGCATTAGACTTTGGTGAAGCATCTTTCCTATCAACAGCTCATGCTGATGAAAAAGAGCCACACTACTCCCTCCACGATGAATACTCCATACCGAGCATTGGTGAGACAGCCTCTCAAACAAACGCCGTAGAATTTCGTCCCGCGCATGACGATGCAGTCGAAGAGATCCGCCGTTTATACCAACACCACACCATCTCGTCGCCATCCATATGTTCATACCCATCTCTAGCTTCACCTTCACCTTCACCCTCACACAGCCTCCTACCCATTAATAAAACTTCTACAGCCACTCACTCCCATTCTAATCCCTCCATGACCCCCGAGGAAAAGCAGCACAGACGCGCCAAATGTCTTATCCGCCTCCAAAACGGCATCTCGGATCCATTCGGAGAATGGGCCAACGTCACATCCGGTATGTACGGCGCCATCCTTCCCCCAGAATTCTACCTCTCTTCTGCCCCCTTCGCTCTCCACAGTCTCCGCGGCCGCGTTCGCCTCCGCTTCATCCGCAACGCCCTCAACATGCCCTTCAATACCACTGTTCGCTACATTGAAGGCTTCCTCAGCCGTAACCCGTCCGTCATTCATCACCTCACTTTCCAAACGGCGCCAAACCCGGATTGGCTTCTCGAACATGGCTCTAGAACGTACGTCGTTCGCGTTCAGAATCGTGGTGCCCAAAAGTACTATAAGAAGGTACTGCGAGCCATAAGAGAGCTGAATTGGCTAGATGACACAGTTGACTGGGCGGTGGAGTTGTCGATAAGGAGGTCATTATCAGATACGTCGACGTTGGCTACTCTGCGCAAAGTGAGGCAGAACAACATACCCCCTCATGTTTATAAGAAGATACTTGAACAAGTCAACTGGCCTGTAAACATGAAGCGGTGGAAGAAGTCGACTGTTGCACAGATGCGGCGAAACCGTCCAAACAGCCTACTTAGGAATACTGTTATGCCTGAAGATATTGTAGAGGAGAAATCGTAAGCACAGAAGCATTAGTAGGTAAATGTTATATCAATAGGCGTTTCCACAACTAGTGTGTTGCCTTGCCCAGATGGTTAAAACTTTGTGTGAATGAATGGATACATTGGGGTTTTTCTTTTGTTGGTGTCAGTCCATAGCAAACATCGTTCGCACCCACAATTACACATGTGCCCACCCGTTCTCAACCAAAACCTGCATCTCGTTAATCAAACAGAATTCTCCCGGCTCGTAGTTCCCATTACTCTCTTTCTTCCAACGGCCCACTCTCGATCTTGCTACCCATCCGTCAAACGTCCATACTGTCCATCTCTTTATTCTATTCTCCCACATACCCCAAAAAATATCCCACGCAGATACCCAAGCTCTCGCTGTAGGGTGCGTCGCCGCGTAGGCGGGATAATTGTACCCGACTCTAACACGCGGGTTAAGATACACGCCTTTAGATCTCGATAACGGGTTATCGGCGTGGATGAGGCAGCATTCGGAGCCCTCGAGGTGGTGAGCGGCGAGGGAATCGGGAACGGCACGGAAGCGCAGCTGTGTTGACGAGATAAAGGGCTCGGCAGGCATGACAACTATCGAAAGAACCTCAAATCATTAGCTCGCAGTGTCCAAATAACATAGTAGTTGAATGGGCGTGGACTTGAGAATGGCTGCTAACCAATTCCATTCCAGCAGCTGGTGACGGGAACTGCGTCCATGTGGTTCACCAGTGCCTTTCTCGAATCCCTTGCCCTAAAGTATGGCCACGTCTGCATGACGTGTGCATTTCCTTCGATATCGCGCAGCGCAAAGGTATCGTAATATAGCGGTGGCTTCGAGAAGTCTAGGGAACAGGCTGCACCGTATTCCCCGCCGTTGGTATCCATCAACGTCAACACGTCCTCGGTCTATCCACAAGTTATCATGTTAGTCCCTCTCCTAACTTTCATTCTCATAAGACACCTCCCAAAGAAAGGTAAGATATCAAACACTTGTACCGTAAACACCACATCGTTCAGAAATAGAACCTTGTCAAATGTAATCCCTTTCTTGCTTAGCTCAATCAAATCCCGTATCGTCTTGTTTCTCAGCTTTGCGAGATAAGGAATCCTTCTCAATTCCCTCTTTCCCCTCGCCGTATCAATCCATCCATCTCCCCTGTCTTTATTCGGCTTCGATATCTCATTCAAGTGCGTTATGTCTGATACCTCGACCCGTCTGGGCACATTCCTCTTCTCGAGTTCTCTATCCAAGTCTCGCAGAGCTTGCTTGCTGTCATCCCAGCTCCCACTCTCATAAATGCTCACAAACACATTCTCGGCGCCAAAATTTTCGGTCAACTTGATCACTGCGTCGTTCCAGTAATCTTTCAACACCTGTCCATTGTTCCAATGCATGCTCGCAATGTATATCCTCTCGCGTGGCCGTGCCGCCCCACTGCCACTGCGCAAACGATGCTGTCGGTCTCCATGAACGATTATATGATGTATTCGAATGACATCAAAGATGTTGATCAAGAAAAAAATCAGAAGCACAACCCTCGTCGTTCGCCAGCGAAGAATTCGACGGAGGTATAGCCTGTTTGCATCTGACAGCAGCATACTTGTAGTTACCTGCAGATGTGCTGGTCAAGGCTAAAAAGATGGAAAGCACACATCCAATGCTCAGACGTTTGCCAATATCATGAAACAATAGATACCGCGCCAGCCCATTGCGCCAATTCACAGGCGTGACGCGGTGATTAACGATTAAGTTGGAGCTGTACAAGCTTCCCTTGCTAATGACGACTTCAAGTTGATTGAGTTCCAGTGAGTGGATATCCGTTTTTAGCTTACATAAGCAATACATAGGAGTAAACAACGAACTTGACCTAACGTCTCTTGCAATGACTTGACACATTCATAAGTTATGAAAGAGTTATATCATTCATTCAAAAGATCATTTAATTACTCTGTTCTTAGGCGCAAAGATGATATGCCTTTTTCTTTTTCTTTTTACCAGCTCCAAGCTCACCTGCCTTTTTCTTCCTCTCTATCGTACACAGCCAAGCATATCGTCTCACATACTTCCTCCACATACCGACCCTGACACAAATACTTCCCCCCTCCTGAGACATCTTCATGTCATGGCTAAGCCCTCTGAGAATTGTTTCCATCTATTTAGCAAAGTGAAGATCATATCCAAGCCACTTTCTTCTGGTCACCTCTTCTACAGATAGTCCAGGATAGCCATACGTCAAAGGCAAGAAGAAGTACCAGCTAGCAGCAACAAAGCTGAGGATCACAAGACAGGCGATCCAGGCACTTAACATGCTTTTACCAGCAAACCGCTCACGAGCCGTAATATGTCTCTTGGGACTGGAGGTTTGCTTGGCAGTAGAGCCGCTGAACTCCTCATCCACTGGGTCTGAGTTGAAGACAAATTCGACAAGGGCGCCCGTGACTAGACAAGACGCTAGATGGGCAGGGAGGTAGTGGTGGAGGAAGAGTTGACGTCCCATGAGAAAGAAGGGGAAGTAATGGGTGGCCCATGCTAGCCAGAAGAAGCCGGTAGAGTTGTACAGTCTGGAACGAGTGCCTGTTCATGAATTAGCGCGACAATCACTTCTTGCAGATGGATGAAAAATAAGATAGCTTACGATGGTCTAGAGCATCGATGCCTCGGCGTAGAGAGACCTGGTCTGCTCCAATGATTCCAGCGAACACAGCCAAAAGACTACTGGAAAGCCACCAGCCAAGTGGGTTACCAAGAAAGTAGATTTGTTGGCGCGTATCGTTCTGCGTCCAAAAGCTCACTCCCCGAAGAAGGAATGGCCAGTGATAAGGCTGGCTGGCATAAGGATGGCTGCTAGTTAGCTTGTTATTGTGGTAAAACATGGACCTCTGTAGCTCAAACCACTTGCGGAGAAATGGCAACGTCTTTACTTTCCGTTGCTCCTTATCACGGCGGGAGTGATCGGCGGGAAGCGACGTAATGTCTTCAGCAATCCACACGTTGGAGCTGGGCGCAATTGCCTTGTTGCCATTGATTTCCTGTTGCCTAAAGGCCCACTCAGGGAGAGGGCTGGTATGAGTCCACATGGCAACCTTGCTGGGATAATGGACAAGCTTAAAGTGGCTGGCAATGGTCTTGAAGTCTTGGTTAGCGTTGCCCCCCTCAATTCGAATCTCGAAGAGAGTATCGTTTTGGCGATCGCCAAATGCTTCTTCGGGGCTCACACAAGTGAACTCCTGGTTGGTAGGGTAATACGGCGAAGCAACATCATGAGAGAGCAGAACCTTGTCTGTGACAATGTGTTTAAGACGAACAAGGTCGTTATTCCTCACGTGTCGTCCTAGCTTCTCATCATTGTTTGAAGGGATAATCTGCCAGAAGTTGTTTGTGTCATTGTGAGGATAACCAGTGACCTGTTGGCCTTGACTGGAGATTCGACCATCATCGTATCGCAAGGGGTAAAGATCAGGGTGGCTGTGAAGATATGCCTTGGTTTCTTTGTGCCTGATAGTGATGGTATCGTAGTACTCAATATTAACAGCAGATGCTAACATGACGTTGTCGCTTAAAGTCTCCTGGAATTCTGGAGTCATGAAATCGTCACCGGGACCAGACCGGGACAAGATGGCAAAGTGCACCTGGAACCAGAAAAGGTAGAAAAAAAAGGGTAGAACAATGAGACCAATAGCACGGGCTACAAAGTGTTTTCCAAATAGTTGTAGGCTGATGGGTCCATTACGGCGCTTGATATCCAAAAGGTCCCACAGATCAATGACGACCGCAGAGCCAATGGTAACAAAGGCAAAAAGACCAACATACTTGGTCGAGATGTCGCAAGAAAGCGCAAAGCCAGTCAAGATGAGCCACTTCCACCACTTCCTGCTAAATGGATCATGTCGCAGCTTGTAAAACTTGATGTAGAACAAGAGACTGCAGGCCATGGCAAGCACTAGAGTAGCATCGAGAAGAATCAGACGTGTCTGACCAATGTGCGCATTGTCCAAGAGGATCAATCCGGCAGCGACAAGGCAAGCAGGTACACTATAGCCCGACTCCCACATTATCATATAGGTCACAGAAACAGTCAATGCACCGAGGACGGCGGGCAAAGCTCGAAAAGCGACGTATGGTACTTTGTTGGCAACGTAAGAGTCACCAATGTTTTCGAAAAGGAAGTGACCATCATATCCAACCAGCCAAGCTACGAAGGCGAATAGCAGTTTGGCAAAGGGAGGGTGCACATCGAAAAAGTACGTTCGTTGAAGGTAATATGAAGCAAACTGCCAGCAAGTCAGCCTCATGCCTTTTTGATCATATCGATAGGAATAGCGCATCATCATCAGCCCATACCTTTCCGAAATGAACTTCGTCAAAGACGACCTCGTCAGGATGGCTAATCCCCCAGAATCGAGTGACGAAGCCGAGAACGGTCACCAGTAGCAACGCAAGCTTATGCTCGATTTCACCTCTCTGAATACTCTGGCGCGACGATGCCGCCGCCTTGGACAGTTTATCGAGCTCGACTTCAGGAGCAAAGGTAGACTCCTCGGCTGTCTTTTTGGACGGCACATTCCGCTGTCGCAGGCTGCCCTGCGGCGTTGGAGATCGAGCCATGGCTCTAAAAGAAAAATCTTGACAGATGAAAAGGTTAGCTTAAAGAAATCATGATAAGTAAGAGGACAGTTATTTTGTCATTTATCGTGTATTAATAAGATGGGCGATGCCGGATTGCGAAAAGCTCCTAGAGTAGTGGGAGCTAAGGAGATTATGTTGAAACTTCTGAATGCCGGCATACTTACAAGAAGATTAAAAACTTGGGCTCCGGGCTTGGAGAGGAATGAAGTATTACAAAATTAAAGGAGAGAATAGAATTGGAGAGAGAAAAGAGCCTCAGGATGCGTCGTGCAGCAGAGGCTCGAATTGGAGATGATTGAGCCACTCGCTCGTGGCAGAATTGGGACTTGAAGATGGTCAAGGCGAGTCAAGCTGAGGCGAACGTGTCCATGTTTCCTAGGTTTGACCCTGGAGAGCCACTTAAGCTGCAGGGGGTGGTCAGCATAAGGCCACGCCCCTCTCAGAGCTACTTGTACGTACCTCTTTCAAGCCACCTGGCAGCTTGGCTGAAGAGCCTGAAATGGTACGGGATTTTATCCAGGGGTCTATAATGCTTCTTTTCCTAGGGGTTCATGAATGTAACTTCATATTGACTTGGGTGTTTGTACTCTTTGATTAGGATACACCGAGTACACATGCTGAAGCTATTCATCTTCATCACACGTCAACGAACTGGACTGTCTAATACAGTTCACTATCGATGGATGAATAAGATCTGGCTATAATCATTAAGTAATTACATGTCGAGGCTTCTCTGATAGCTTTGCTGGAAACTTCACTCTGCTGTCTATGTATGCATGAGAATGATAAACATAAATACGTAAGGCAGCCCTATTGTCAAATAACACCTAAACAACACCTATATGTCACCAAGTGGCGTCATTTTTGGGATGCGCCCTTTGCTTACTATGAAGCTCACTTTTATTTTTTGAGAATATTCTCTTTGGTTCTCAGTTTTTAATGAAGCAAACTAGGAGATGCAAATGTTATAGTAAATGTATTTAACGTATTGGAGACGTCAGAATGAATACAAAATCTCCAGGAATCATCTCTGTGACTGGATAGAGTTATCAAGTCATAAATAAACAAGTCTTATTATATCTGAAAGTGACTCCATCACGGAAAACCCCCACCAAAGTACAAGAGTAAAAGTGAGTGTCTTGAAGCCAACACACAGTTCCTCTTATAAATAGTAAGTATACTTGTAGACTACGTAAAGACCACAACTCTTCATAAAACCCAAAATCGACTTACGTACTCCATTGACGCCCTCTTCCAACAAATATCACGAGGTAAATATTTCAATTACATAGTAGTTGATCCACAGCGCCTCAATTTTTATCCTCTCTGGGCCGGTAGAAACCGCCACCACAAAGGGCGGGGGAGAGGACTTCCGGCCGTCGGAGGGAGGGCCCGCCCTGTCTGTGCCTCCAAGCTTTGTAAAGATACTAACATACGCATTGAACTTTTAAAAACCTCTTCTGTCCCGTAGATTTTTTTTTTTCAATCATCAAAATCAGAGCTTCGACGAAGAGAATCTGAATTCACTATTTGTCCCATTAACATCTGTAGGTATGTCGTTATTATTTATTCGTAGCCTAGCTCGGCCCCTCGCTAGAAGTCGCCTGGTCTCGTCTCCTCCTCCAACTAAGTTTACACTCATTACAGCATTTGCAAGATCAAAATCCACAATGGCGGACCAGACTATCGTGTACACCAAGGAGGCTCCCTTCCGTGAGTTCAAATCTCTCTTTGAATCTACTTCATGTACTTTGACTAACCTTGAATGTCTATCTAGCCTTGGGTCCTTATGTGAGTCGTCTCAAACCTCAGGGTAAAATGAAGTGAAAACATCATCTCATTCTATAATATCTAGTCTCAAGCTATCAAGACCCCTGCGGCTATTTACTGCTCAGGCCAGATCCCTCTCACTGCGGAGGGCACTCTGATTGAGGGTTCTATCGCTGATAAAACCCGAAAATGCTGCCAAAATTTGGAGGCTGTTCTCCAGGAGGCCGGTTCTTCCCTCTCTAAGGTCGTCAAGACCACCATATTCATCTCTGATATGGCACACTTTGCTGTAAGTCATGGTATTTGTATAGGCTCAAAGATTACGGTTCAATGCTGATGAAAATTATAGGAAATGAATGGGGAGTACGAGAAATTCTTCTCTCACAAGCCGGCACGAAGCTGCGTTGCTGTCAAGACACTCCCCAAGAACGTCGACGTTGAGATTGAGGCCGTTGCTTTGCCATAGATGATTGCGGTGCAAATGTTTATAAGATTTGATTATATAAATATTGTTATACACTATTTCAATCCAATGAGTTAAATACATTTGCGCTGGTTCTTCAAATCTTGACATGTAGCATGTAGGCACTGCTATGCAGGGATCTCGTATACTTGTCTACGACTAACTACGAAGAAAAAGCATCGTATTTATCCCCATTTTTCTAGCATCATTGGTACTAAGCGTTCCAAATTACCATTCTTCCGTCAACGCCGCTCGCTAATGTAATTGTTAGCCATCATGTCGCTGCCAGAAGTGGGGGAGGGTTAATTTCTTACAGCTAAACTTGGTAACCCTGCCACCAGACACCTCATAGGGCCTAATGGTGGAAATCGTGTTCTGATGGACAGTCTTCAACTGTGTATCATCCTTGACCTTTCCCTTGAGATCCATTTGTCTAAACATGTTCAACGCAGACTCCTCGCGCTGCTCGTCTTGGCCAGGTTTACCCTTGGACTCTACAGTCCCCACAAGTTGCCAGCCTCCCTCGCTTCCTTGAAAACGGAACGCCTCGCAATCGTAACCGGCGGCAATAATCTCATCTTCAGCTTTCCAGATCAAGCTCTTGAAAGGCAATAGTTGAGTTGGAATGCTCAAAAGGGCCTTGGGGGGTTGCTCCGGGCCACTAGGATAGACAACCGTGATGCTGCTGTCGTGCGCAGCAAATGCAAGAGCATTTCCACTGGGAGAAAAGGCCACAGAATGAACCCAACCAGCCGAGTTGTTTAAGTATTCTCCACAAACAGTGTTGAAGGGTAGCCGCTCACCCCAAACGCCGGGCTCGGGACGCTCGTCCACACCTTTGACAAAAGCTGAGAAAACTCGGGCGTGGGCATCGGTAGAACCGGCTGCAAGAAGCACAGAGTTGGGATGCCACGCAACACTGGTAATTGTGCTGCGGATGGGCTTTTTCAAGTGCTTCGAAACCCACCAGTCGTTCTCTTCCTCGAAGTAGCAGACAGCAATCACGCGGTCCCCGGAACCCACAGCAAACTTTGTCTCAGAAGGTGACCATCGAACGAACGTGGCGGCACGGCTAATTCGAAGAAGAACGAGAGTAGGTTTATATCCGGTAGGGGATGGCTCCCACACCAGGGCATTTCGATCTATTAAGTAGAAAAAGTGTCAGTGGTTAAAAGTCGGAGGGAGCAGGGGTGTAGCGGCGAGAACGAACCCTGCGAACACGAGACAATGCGACCGCTGTTAGGAGCGATGTCAACACTGGTGACCGTCTTGTCATGGCCCTTCAATATATCCTTTAGTTTAAAGGCGTTTCCAGCTCTGCCATAGAGCTCAACGGCGGAGTCTCGAGCAACGGCTACAGTTTCATGGTCGGCCGAGAACGAGTGGTCGGCAATGGGGTTGTGGAATAAGTGGTGAACTTCAGGAGCAGCCATTTTTTTTTCTCAATGATTGGTGCGATAGGAGTAGCTCTCTACTATCGCTTAGGAGAGAATAGAATTAAAGAATTGAGATTGGGGGAGACGATGTACGTAGCACGAAGTAGGTATTGGATAATGGAGAGGTCGAGGTTATAGGCAGGAGATGGCGGGGTGACGTTATTAGTTACCTACGCACGGAGTACATTCATGGAGCACCCGGCTGCTAGCACCACCGTGGCCAGCGGATAAAGTACCTCCCTTTCTGTTCTTACGGAGTACAGAGTACCCGGTACTTCATCCATGTAGCGATTGACAGGGATTGGAACTGAAGCTTGGACCACAACTTCTCTCTCTGCAAGGACAGTCGGAGGAATAAAAAAATCTCCCACGCTTAAGCATCACCAATATCAACTATTACACAGTGGATCTGCCCACGACGACAGGCCACAAGAGCGCTATCTCATAATCTTGAAGAGGAGAAAGCCATCTTTTCCGACTACTTTAAATTTTCCTTCGATACCACAATGGCGTCGGTTCCTCCTCCCCCTCCTCGCGGACTCGTGCCGAATGCTTCTCTGCCAGCCAAAGTGCAGCCAATTCCGCCAAATCAAACGTGAGCTCGCTTCTCTCTGACCTCTGACAGCCTGAGCTCTGTATTTAAACTGAAGAACGTTTCTAGTCTATACGTTACGAATCTCCCATCAGCCAAATTACAGAAAGCGGACCTGCGATCAGCGCTTTACATGCTCTTCTCGACTTTTGGACCAGTCCTTGATATCGTCGCCCTAAAGACAATGGAGATGCGTGGTCAGGCACACATTGTATTTCGCGACATCCAAGCAGCAACTCAGGCAATGAGAACATTAGACGGACAGACCTTTTTGGGACGTCCAATGGTGCGTTTTTTAGAGTCTAAGCCTTTTCTTGAACTGTCTAATATTAACCCGCTTTAGAAAATCCAATACGCCAAATCCAAATCACATTTCGTCGCAAAGCTCGATGGTACATTTAAGATTCCAACGACGACTGCTGGCGCTACCATAGTGGAACAAACTGAACTTCAACAGAGCATTTTCAATGCGCCCCTGCCTGGATCGGCACCCGAAAGACCAGTGGTGCCTGTTGTTAATCAAGCCACGAAGAATGCGGAAAGCGACGAGAATCGCGGCCAAAAGCGTATTCGCGACGAGGAGGACGAAGAAAGCGAGGAGGATGTGGCTATGGAAGAGGATAGTGATGATGAATGATCATATTCACCCACAGCGAGGCTATCCCAATGAATCAGGAGGACGTTTCTCGGTCTATACAGCCAGTCATTGGGTGGCCATTTCCTTCGGTACCCACAGGCTGACACACCCTCCTACCAGGCCAAACCAGATCATGAGATAATTCTCTCTTGAACATTTGAAACTGGATATAGCGTCTCCTAGCAGGCACGGATGAAGAAAGAAAGAGGGTACCCCGGTGATGGGGTGATGCTATGGGCAAGCTGTTAGTGCGGCCGGACCGACACTAATTTTGGATATCATAATAATTAACTTGTGGAATAGAGTTGGAAACTCACGTCTGCTGAGATACCGCCGATGCCTCCCACTCCTCGACGGAGGCCATCTTTATAACTATCAGGAACTAGGCGACGAAATACTGTGTCGATACTGAAAGCGGGCTCCTCAGATGGGAGACCATGAAGGCTGAACCAGAGACACGGCACTCTATAAGTGGGGTGTAGATGGATTTCGTACGTTACATAACCGAAGCTAGGAGTCATGTTCTGCCTTATGACATTCTAGGGAGCATGTGAGAATAGTATTTGAGATAAGGTAGTAATTTTCAAGCGAGCATACCACATCAGATTCTTCAGCCTCAATCATGTCATCATCTCCCTGGAGAAAAAAGTCTTCGGAAGTCCCATCTGAAATTGAAAAATTGCCAAAGTCTAGTGATATGTCATTGGGGTCCATGGTCTCTTCTAATGGGCGAACTATCTGAATGTATGTTGTATAACCACTTGATGTTGAATATGTGAGATCCAGAGAAGTGCAAACCCTGAGCTTCCACTTCCTTCTCAAGGGCCCTAGAGTTGCTCTGCAGTACTGGCTGTCAAAATGGTGGCACGCCTCGGAGAATTCTTCCGGGCTGAGAAGCGGAAAGTCTTTGATATCCATGTTTGGAGATTTTAACTTGAAACAGATGTCAAGTAGGCTTTTATCAAATCGTTGCTCGGAAATTTAGTTTTAAAGAGATGAGTTTATAGGCGGGCAGCGAGTACTGGGCGCAGGGGTATTGCTGCTAGCCACTACCTGGAAGTAGAAGTTAGGTACCTACACTAAGGTAGTAGTAAGTAAGTAGTACTCCAGAAACCTTATCGATTGGAGATGACATGTCCTTTTTCAACAACGTCGAGTGTCCATTCCTTAGACGGACCCCTAGAACGGGCTCGTGTGACCGGGTCGTGCAGGCATTGATTGTTCCTTTTCCAATTTCGTTGTCTTTGACAAGTCCTGCAGTGTTTGGAATTTTGTGTTTTGCTTCACATTGGCTTTTTTCGTTTTTTCTTTTTAATTTTTCAAAATTTGCATTGCGTTGCCATTCAGTCTTTTTTCTAAGTCAAAGCCTCTCGCTCCTCTCGTCATGAACCCGTCGATCCAATGATACGCGACCCGTTCGGCATACACAACAAAAACGTATTCAGGGCTACGGCTTTTCGAGCGGCGCAGAATATCAAAGAAGCGGCGGCACAGGCGAGCGCAAATGCACTAGAAATGTCCTTTTCGATTCCAAAACACGTCCCCAACTTTGGCGATCCCGATCGAGCGCTAGAAGACAACGCCTGGGCAGCTCTATCGCGTAGAGGCGGTGGAAGCGTCTTGAAGGGCAGCTTGTTCGAACCAGATACACTACCCATGTACAAGGATAAACCATATGCTTATGCGCCATCAATGCGACGTCGGCCTTGGTGGCGGCGCAAGAAAGTACTAGGGTTCATCACGGCCATAGTGGTGTTTCTGCTGTATCTGACGGGCTTCTTTTCTGGCAGTCCTAGGGCAGGGATCTCGGCATTCTCATGGTTGGGTCTTTCGCAAGAGAAAGATGGAATTGATTGGGACGACCGTAGGAAGAGCGTGGTCGACGCCTTCGAGGTGAGCTGGGATGCCTACGAACGTTATGCATGGGGTATGTGAATATGAATATGAATATGAATTTGACATGACGTGACATGACATAGCGAAATGCTCTTCGTTGATTGCGAATTTGTGCTAATGGGGGAGGGGGGCCATATCAGGCTACGACGAGTTTCACCCGATTTCGAAGACTGGCAAGCACATGGCTCCAAAGGGTCTTGGATGGATCATCATAGACTCTTTGGACACTATGATGTTGATGAACCTAACTTCACGCCTGCAACACGCGCGAGAATGGCTTTCGACATCTCTGACCTGGGACCAAAATCAGGATGTTAATACCTTTGAGACGACAATTCGCATGTTGGGCGGACTGCTCTCTGCTCATTATCTCTCTATCGAATATCCAAACCTTGCACCTCTGACCGAAGATGATGAGGGAGCACCTGGAGAAGATTTATATCTCGAAAAGGCCAAGGACCTAGCTGACAGACTGCTGTCTGCCTTTGATTCCGACTCGGGTATTCCATACGCCAGCGTTAATCTGGGGGAGTATGAAGGAATTCCATCGCATTCTGATGGCGGAGCATCTTCCACGGCTGAGGCTACTACTCTCCAATTGGAATTCAAATACCTGGCTAAGCTTACCGGCGAAAAGAACTTTTGGGACAAAGCTGAAAAGGTCATGCAAGTTGTTGATGACAATAATGCCCAGGATGGCCTTGTCCCCATATACATCTCCGCCACAACGGGAGAGTTTCGAGGCAATACTATTCGACTGGGAAGTAGGGGTGACTCCTATTATGAGTACCTCATCAAGCAGTACCTCCAAACAAACAAGCAAGAGCCAATCTATGAAGAAATGTGGGAAGAGGCGCTTGCGGGTGTGCGAAAACACTTGGTGACATACACTGAGCATTCTGGGTTTACTATTATCGCTGAGCGCCCAGACGGCTTAGAGTATCCCATGTCGCCAAAGATGGACCATCTCGTTTGCTTTATGCCGGGTACTATTGCCTTGGCTGTTACCGATGGCCTTACCGAGGCTGAGGCGCGAAAGCTGCCTACTTGGTCCAAGAAGAAGGACAAAGACATGCAGTTAGCAAGGGAGCTTATGCACACCTGCTGGGGCATGTACAAGTATATGAAGACGGGCCTGGCACCAGAAATCATGTATTTTAATATTGAGAATCCGCCCCCGGAGGAATCAGCGCCGCATCAAGCACCAGAGGAGTTTGATGAAGATCCGCATGCGGAGTGGCGGAAGGACTTTCAGGTTCACTCTAACGACGTGCACAACTTGCAGCGCCCAGAGACTGTGGAGAGTCTATTCTATATGTGGAGGATAACGGGTGACGTCAAGTATCGTGAATGGGGTTGGGATATGTTCAAATCATTTGCCAACTATACGGCTGTGGAGGAGCGAGGGGGGTTTACAAGTCTGCAGGATGCCAACCACATTCCGCCAATGGTCAAGGACAATATGGAAAGCTTCTGGTTGGTAAGTTATAACGTGTTCCTCTTTCTATCTTTTTTTCCTTTTTCCTTTTTCCTTCCTTTCTTTCTTTTTCTTTATATTTGCCCATCGTTATAAAACTCGTTGGCCCCTCTTTTGTGTGTTTTACTGCTAACGGATGGATTTTCTTAGGCTGAGACTTTAAAATATCTCTATCTGCTCTTTTCGCCAAATGATTTATTGCCACTGAACAAGATCGTATTGAATACAGAAGCTCATCCGCTCCCCAGGTTCGATATGGGGCAGCTATTTTCTACCGGGTGGAAACGAAAGCCCCGGAGTGCAAGTATCAAGACGACTGAAGAAAGAGTTGGATGAAATTTCGCTAGATGGGACAGCATATTTGGGCATGGGCTATTTCGGGTTTGACACAAATACTACTAGATATATACGCGAGTACATAATATATATCCAAGGTAGTACATAGAGTATCACATGTATATGACGTGATCAACCTTTTTTGGTTCATCTCTAGTCGTTTACGAATACCCCATACTTCCATATACATACCAACCGCTTCTGATAAAAGAAAGCCAAGGGTCGAAGGATTATGGGGGGAAGAGAGCGCACCACGTGGAGGATTCCACCAACTTTCTCCTTTCAGCAGGGCCTTGGTGGCTTGCATCAGGCATTATGGGCCTCTGTCTTAGCGGGGGCGTTTGGTTTTTTGTTTGGGGGGGAGAGGCGGGGCCGAACTCAGAAACTGGGGGTTGCTATGTATGCGATGGCCTACTCTACTACAGAGTACTCTTGCAATAAGTCCTAGACTGCATACGCTGGATTACGAGCCTTGCAATTATACCGTTGTGCTTGATGAAATGCACGAATAGAGGCTATGAAAAGCGTTGGTTTAGTAGCAGTTAAAAGTGGCTGCTATTGCTACTCCGTATTGGCAATCAATCTCCTTATCAGAGTTCTCCACTCCACCTAATTCCAGCGTGAGGCATCCCCAGCTCAGATGGGCTGTCAAGAGCCAAGCAAATGCAACACAATTGATCCTCTTCCACAGAGTACTTGAAATTGTGTGTTATTACTACTGGAGTAAGGCGTATTTACTTGTAGATCGCATCAGCAAATAGCATAAGATTGGAATTCCTTTTAAGATGGCCCATCCTCTGGCAGAGGATCAGTACAAGGCGGGTGTAGTTGTATGTACAAGTTATGTGATAACTCCCCCGCCATTAAATAAAATATTATAAATTAAAGCGATGAACTATTCCGTACCTGATTATTTAGTACTACTAGGACCTTAAGGTATCATCATGTACTACCCAAGTTAAGGAAAGGTACTTTGTGCTTTTGGTGACCGAGACAGCGTCGCATCCCGCAAGCTGACTAGGCGCCGACTAGGCACAGTAAGTATGTAGTGTATCGGATCCCGGAGTCTGGGCCTGGCCAGGGCTGGCTTCGAAAACTTGCCTAGATTCGCGCATCTTCGCCCTGCCAATCATTGCATGAAGATTTTTTATTTTATTTTATTTTATTAATTTTCTTTTGTTTTTGGGCGAGTCGAGGCCGTCCAAAGGGCTTGTCGCTATCTTGGCCTAGAGGTAATTGTACTGCAGTATGTACTTGGTTGGACCTTATCTATTGAATGCCTTGAATGTGTTCGTCTGCGCCACCCCTTGTCAGACGTTTCTAGTAGACAGGAAGAAAATAAATAGGCACCGCATTTTATTACACGTACTAACTACTAACTACGGTAACTAACCATATTTATCCACTTACCGAAAGGCGGTCTCTTTTTATTTTTAATTTTTTTTAATTGTTACTTGGCTAATTGAACGGGCTTTGTGCCATCTTCATCCTCCCCCTCCCCCTCCCCTTCTCAATCTAAATCTCTCTTTCTTTGAGTCCACGATCTGATCGCTTCTTAACTCACACTATCTTTGTTTTATTTTTATTTTTATTTTTATTTTTATTTTCTTTCTTCTTCCCTTTATTATCTCACGCTCTACCATTGACTTTGGGAACTTAATAAAGGGCGTTGTATGTAGGTGGTAGTATTGGTGACGACATCCATGCGTGTCACTGCCCATGCAGAACACGCTGAAACCTTGACTGAACTCGGAGGTGGTTCTGCATCTGCATGGCAGGGCAGCCAACAGAAACCCCCCTGGGCCCTGTGAGTCGGTATAGCGAACCGAGACGACGGCGACAACGAACCAAACCAGAGACACTTTCCCATACAATAACTTCGACCACTATCTACCTAGTATTTATCTATCAAATCTACTTCTACTTCATTGTGTAATCTCCTCTACTCCATCCCTTGGAAGCATTGAACTCGACAAAACAACCTCGCCGCATTCTTATCGATTGCTGGCGACCCGCTCCCTCCGCAAAATCGGGCTTTTGGCAGCAGAATGGCGCCGCCGAGGGACATCGAACTCAATCCATTTGGTCCATACAAGATTAAAGAAGAGTCACTGACCCACGGGAGCTCTTACAGCATGCGGGAGCCAAACTATGAGGACCGCAAAGAGCCGCGGATGGACCGCTTCATCAACAGCTTCAAACGCGACCCCAACTCCAAATTCTTCCCAAGCCGGGACCTCGATGACGTTGGCCCGTTAGAGAGTGTAAGGAGACACAATAATGGGTCACCATTTTATGATCTACACCGCGCTGCTCTAGCTACTGCGCATTCCAATGGATTGTCAAGGAAGTTGAAGGGGCGACATTTACAGATGATTGCTATAGGGGGTTCTATAGGTGCGCAACTAATATTCCGCTATCATTAAATGCTGATGGAAACTCATGTTTGTTACAATTCTTCCTGCTAACCCAGTGTCTCTTTTGTTATAATAGGTACTGGCCTGTTTGTAGCATCCGGCAAAGCGCTCGCTGCGGGAGGACCCGCGTCTTTACTACTGGCCTTCTCCATTGTTGGCGGTATGCTATATTGCACATGCCAGGCTTTGGGAGAGCTTGCGGTCATATATCCTCTTGCCGGCTCTTTCTCATCATGGGCCACTCGCTTTCTTGATCCTTCTTGGGGGTTTGCCTTGGGCTGGAAGTAAGTCGAATCCTTACTACACGAAAGATACTGAGAGACAGACACACACACACAGAGAGAGAGAGAGAGATGCATACATGATCTGTATACTACTTGCTCTATCTGCTCGTTGAACAAAAGTGCTAACTGCCGTCTTCTTTAGTTACGCTATGCAATGGCTGACCATCCTCCCCTTGGAGATTATTGCAGCTTCTCTGACGATTGGATACTGGGATGAACATATTATTAGGGCCATATTTGTCACCGTCTTCCTCGTCACGATCATTGGCATCAACATGTTTGGCGTCAAGGGATACGGTGAAGCAGAGTTTACCTTTTCGCTGGTCAAGATTGTTGCTGTCATTGGCTTTATGTGAGTTGGAATAAGAAACCCCCATCCTTCACTCCAATTTTTTTTTTTTTTTTTTTTTTTTTTTTTTTTTTTTTTTTTGCCTCTCTTCTTTCCTAATCTCTATATCCATGGATGCTAAATTAACAACAACTAGTCTTCTCGGAATCGTTCTCAACTGCGGCGGAAATCCCGATGGTGGTTATATCGGCGGTAAATATTGGCACAACCCTGGCGCTTTCAACAACGGTTTCAAAGGACTTTGTAGCGTCTTCGTCACAGCTGCGTTTTCCTTTACCGGGACCGAACTCATAGGCTTAGCAGCGGCCGAAACGGCAAACCCGAGAAAATCCATTCCGACCGCCATAAAACAGGTGTTTTGGCGTATCAGTCTCTTCTACATTGTCGCCTTAACCCTGGTTGGGTTGCTTGTGCCATACAACGACCCGCGCTTGGTTGGAGCGAGCAACGCCGACGTAAACGCATCTCCCTTTGTTATCGCCATTGAATCAGCCGGGATCCAAATTCTCCCTTCCGTCATGAATGCCGTTATCCTCGTCGCCGTCTTGTCAGTCGGAAACTCGGCCGTCTTCGGTTCGTCACGAACTCTGGCCGCGCTCGCCAACCTGGGTCAAGCGCCTGAGATTCTCGGATATGTCGACAAACGAGGACGACCGCTCGTTGCCATCATGGTGGCCGCAGCTTTCGGGCTTTTAGCCTTCCTCGCCGATCTCAAGCAGGAAAACTCCGTGCTGGACTGGCTCCTCGCCATTTCTGGCCTCTCATCCATCTTCACCTGGGCTTCCATCTGTCTCTGCCACATCCGTTTCCGACGCACCTGGGCCGCCCGCGGTCATAAACCCAGTGACTTGCCCTTCCAGTCTCAAGTCGGCGTCAGGGGCTCCTACATTGGTCTCGTTTTGAACACTAGCGTCTTGGTTGCCCAATTTTGGGTAGGCGCCTTCCCCGTCGACTTCACCGGGAAGCCAGCGTCATCCCAGGTCGAAAACTTCTTTTTGAAATGGATGGGTGTACCTATTGTGGTGATATTCTTCCTAGGTCATAAACTCTACTATCGCACAAGCTATGTGCGCGTCAAAGACATGGATATCGATACAGGAAGAAGGGATTTCAACGTCCCTATTCTTGTACAGCAAGAGAAGGAAGAGTGGGATACATGGCCAGCCTGGAAGAGATATTACAAGTATCTGTGTTGATTTAGCTTTTCTGCTTCCTCCTTGTTTTGTTTCTTTCTTCTTCTCCTTCTCCCTCTCCCTCTCTCTCTTTTGACTAAGAACCTTGAGAGAGCTTGTATGATGCCACTGTCTATTTTCCTCATTTATTATCAATGCCTACCAACCTACTAGGGCTACGTCCAAATATGGGAGATATTATTAGGTTTAGGTGATCTAGCAAGGCGTTTGGAAACTGTTCGCTTTAGGTTTTTTTTTATTTTTATATAGGAAATATATCATAGTTTTACCAATAGTCATGTCTTTTTTTTTTTTAACAATATACTCATCGATGGGTGCTCTTGGTGGTAGATAAGAAGAACGAACTTATATCACAACTTTTCATGCCCCAATTCACACAAGTTTCGGTTACCTTTCGTCAAGGTTCACATGTTCAATACCATTCTTCTCCTAATTCTACCTAAAGCAATCTCGTATACACTTTATTCCAACCATTTAGACGCCTAAGGATAACCGTTGGGGAGGCTACCTCCAAGTAAAGAGGTTTTGGAAATTCTGACGAGAAAAGATGTAATAATAAAGCAGCATTGGTGGAAGTAAGTAAAAGAACTAAAGTACGGGGGAAAAAAATGAACAAGCGAAATAACCCGATAGTGAGTCAGACAGGAAGTCGTGACAAAACGGGGGAAAATAAACATAAAAATAAAAATAAAACAAGGACTCATGATTCATAAGCCGCGTACTGCAGGGCATTAAATCATACATAATAGCGCCCATGGGTATCGCAACTTTTTTTTTTTTCTTTCTCTTTCTTCTTGTCCACCTTAGCTAAGCATTTTACCCGAATATTTCTCTCAGAATCAAAGCGGGCCATTACGTGTCCCAAAAGCTGCTCTTTTGTGTGCCATGGTTCGCCTTTCGAGAAATGAGCTGCTTATGTGGCTCGACCGCGTCGTCACCTCCATACAAGAAATCCCTCTGGGCCCCTTTCTTGCCTCCCATGCCGTCACCAGCAACGTGAATCTTTGACTCTGGCTGAGGCGCCTTGCTGGCCTGCGCCCTGTTCTCCTTCAGTGAGGCAGGTGATTCATCAGAAGGAGTCCAGTTAGCATTCATCATCTTGACGGCCTTTTGGCGATTCTCCGGAACTCCCTGGCGCGGTGGAGCAGGTACAGGAGAGTTATCCGACAAGGTGAAATGAGGATCAAAGGTTTTGCCGCGGTCCTTGAGGTTGGTGATGTTGCCTAGGGCACGGTTAGAGGGTTCATCCTCTCCCTCTCGCTCAAAGACATTGTTCTTGTAGAGGCCTAGACCCTCGTTGTGAACAGCGCCTCTCGATCTAGTGGCAATGCGTCGTTCTCCAGGAGGAAGTTCTCCATCATCTTGCATCTCGAAATGAGCTTCAGCATCTCGTCGGGGTTTTCCGACGGGAACTTTGATATGCTCAGCGTTGCTCTCGTCCGAGTCCCAGCGACGCACATCAGGATTATTTCCCTGTCCTCGAGCGGGCTTCGACCTGACAGGAGTCGTGAAGTCTTCGAAAGACCATTGGCTGTCATGCTTAGACTTGGTCGTCGTGGCTGAAGCGTTGGACTTTGGCGCGTTGGGCTGGGAATCTTCACTTTCCTCTGAGCCATCGCCTAGAGCAAAGTGTTGGTACTTTGCAGGGTGAGCGCGGATAAATTTGGGACCCTTCGGGTTATTGTCATCGTCATCATCCGATGGATGCTCCTGCCCCTCAAAAATGCGGATAGGTTGAACATTCTTGCCATGACCGATCTTGCTGGGTGACATTGAACGCCTTTTCGTCTCGTCATCCCAATGTTGAGGTTCATCGGCCAGAATATCAGTAAAGGCACGCTGTTTGGGTTTTTGGCCGGCGTATGGAGATACAACATTCGCAGGCTCAGCGGACTCGGCGTCTTCTCTGGAACCGAAGAGATGCAGAGAAGCATGGGGATCCCGCATAATATTAGTCGAGCTGCCTCGTGGCTTCGCATTACCGTTGCCATTTTGAGTTTGGACAGGAACATAGCCAGACGACTTAATACAGGATTGAATCAAGGAGAGCTGTTCTTTGCCATCCTTGATAGGCCAGTTGCGTCCACTTTTGCCGATGATCTCGAGCTGCTTCAAAAGTGATGCCTGGTCCCACTGTTGACGAATCTGGGTGATCTTGCCGTTGTCATCGAATGTCACAATGTGCATCTGTTTTGTGCGCAAGCAGAAATTAAATTGGTTAGTATGCGTATGCGATGGAAGGTTGATATGGCGAATGATAATCCAACCAAAGCGCAATAATAATGATTAGATTGGTAACTCACAATAGGCAGGTAGGCCACGCGATCAGAGAGGAAGTTGTCATCGAGGCCTGGCAAGTAGACTCCGCCGCTGGTGACGAACTCTATAGCGGTGTCTACCTCGACGGCGATGACGTTCTGACCATCAATCAGGTTAATAACCTCCTCCTTCTTCTTCTTGACCTGTTTCTGGAGGGTGTTGAGGTGCTTGATGATTTCCGTGGCGCCAATAAAAGACGAGAGAGTCGTCACGTAATGTAGCGAAGCGTTCTCAGCCAGCAGCGACGAGCTGGGCGAAGCCAGGAACTGCTTGTAAATGGCAGCCATGGCGCGAGCGGACCAAGTAGAGTGGACGCGAAGGGAAGAGTTGAAAGATGTTAGCGATGGAGTCGCTAATGTTGAAGTTAAGATGATGCGCTGTGACAATTTAGTGATGCCCAGATCACTCTTGACGAGAAAAATGACAATGACGCTGAAGAGCGCGTAGAAGGGCAAACGAGTGAAGAGATTGAAGAATTTGATTGTCAAGGAAAAAGAAAGGAAAAGAAAGGAAGCTCAAAATGTTTCTTTTTGAATGGGAAGGGTAAAGGTAGAAGAAGTACAAGTTATTGCGCCGCCGAGACACAGAAAAGAAACAAGCACCTCACCTCGGATCAAAACAACCCAGACTTGGTCGTAGCGGCGGGGGGGGCTTTTTCTCTAACCTAGCTTGGCTTGCCTTTTGATTTTGAAGTCAGTGAGGCACACCCCAGTCTGGCGAGACCCAAACGCTGCTGCCCCGAAGCTCCCCCCCTGTAGAAACGACTGCAAGAAGTAAATGAAATGAAAGGATGGATGGTGACCGTGAACTTGCGGCAACAAGGGCCCTCCTAGAGGGTATTCTAGGACAGGCTTAGGGGTATTGGAGGCGTTTACTGTACTTGCGAGGCTCTGTGCAGGAAATGACAATACTGTACGAGTACAACATTATTATAATACCCAAGTATTCCTAAGGTACCTAAGATACTAGTGTTACTGCAATAAAGTACATTCAGGTAGTAAATTCTAAGTTGTTTGTTTACTCTATACAATGCTTGATAGGTAAGTTATGGCCCTGAAGAGATTACCTAGTAGTGCTCAACTTCTATACTCCGCAGTACCTGGATACCTAACCCCCCTTGGAGTACTAACAGAACGGAGGTACCTGTACGGAGTACTCCATAGGACAGTAGCCAAGGCTCACGCAGGTACGCAGCTTCTGCTTACCATTGTTACTCCCTGTGCTCTACAAGTACATCTAATTGGTGAATCTACCAACGAACCGTTGTCGCGGCGCGGTTGACGCGCAGTATTAGAGCCGAGGGGCTTTTCTGGCGGATCCATTAATTGCTTGGAGGGGCAAGCAAATGCAGTGCAGGTTATAGCGTTAATGATACTTGTATGCAGGTACTAAGTTACTAAGTTAATAAGTCTCTTTCTACTCCGTAGCTGCTTAGTTCTCGTTCTTTCTTTTGGCGACAACTCATTCCAAATATCTAATTCGATCCGTTCTCTATGATAACACAATCCAATTTATACCGCACCAAAGGCAACCTCGTACTCTACGACTAAGATCCATACTTGTAAGTACATCATCAAACCTGGGGACAATGACTCCAATAGACGAGGTTGGCACGGAGTCAAAGAAGGGCCTAGGCATCGTCAGACTACTCGACAACCTTGCTTCCACGCAGCAAGTTGTCACGGATGCTGCTTTCGCGACGGATTTATAGCCACCTTCTTGTCCCCGAGATTTTCAGTACCTGACTTTCAAATTTGAAGGAGTACGGAGTACAGACTTAACATTCAGTGGTTAAGCATGACATGATAGATGCGGGCTATAGTTGACTAGACGCGTAAATGTCAACAACATACTATATCAACAACATAGTGTATGCTTGTATACCCAATAGACCGTCCTTTGTCATACACACTCAAACATAGTAATATTCATGCGGCTACTATACCTGTAATGCATTAACACTTTGTCTCTGATACCTTAATAAGTCACAGCTGACTGCGAGTTCGTGATAGGTACCTCCTCCCGCTTCGTACTTATACGGAGTACATGGGCCCCCTGGTGATGAATCTTCGGTCCACCCGTGTTTCACCAATTCTGCTGGTCCGGGAAACGCGCCTTGCCATTCTATAGATGGCACCAAGTACTACTTCGTAATGCAACCAAGAACAGGGCGAAAGAGCAGTTTAGATTGTCCCGAAATCTATGAGTATCCCGATTGGGTTGGGCTGTAATACTAAAAGACCAATATGGCTGTTACTCAGAGTACCGAAATCCCAAAGCTCTAACACTGGTACGACCAGATGAAGTACTGCCTACTGCCTTACTTAGGTAGTGTCCCGTGAACGCCGTACTCTGTACAAGGTTGTACGGAGAACAAATACTCCTCCATACGAGGAACACAAATAGCTATTCCCTTGGATGCAAACGGTTAGGTAGTATTACTTGTATCTTACCTACTTGTATACAGCAGGGAAGTAATCCCTACAGGCTACCAAGTAATAATATCTCCCATACCACCCGAGGACTTACCAGCATGTACATTCCTGCAAGACGGACCTTTGCATACACTAAAGACGATGCAAAGTACTCGTACTCTAGGTACTAGGTGCGGAGTACCTACCTAATAGTAATCTAGATACATCTAGATACTGAGTATGGAAGTACTGTGGAGGCAATCCATTCTCTGTGCAAAGTACGTATCGATAAGGCCGCCAAGGCGCCAGTGTAGCTTTCCGAGATATTTTTTCAACTCATTTCTTTGATATGGCGTGTAACAACAAAACTTCCATGAATGTTTTGGAGGTACACGCTACAGTATGAGAACCTACAAGTATGCTTGTATAAGTATTAATTAAATAATCATACTCCATAGCAATAGAGAACTGCGTACCGCAAGCAACGATGTTTGCCATCTTGAAGACCCTATGTGTGGCTGGAGCTTGTTATTGAGCTTTCGGAGCAAGCCACAGCTTGAGCTTTGTACTCCGTATGTATGTAATGATTGACGTGGCCGCCAGATAAGGCGCTACGGAGTAGATGTGGCGAATCAGCCGCCGCTAAAAATGCGCAGCGCCACAGCTCCAGAGCCATCCATTCATTCACAAGCTGACGAATGGCCCAAACGAGGATTCGCAAGCAGCCCGAAACACCATCTGCCGCAGCGCATTTGTTTTTAGCCTAGAGTCTCAAAAGAGAAGCCGGGCCTATTTTATAGCTATCCTATTATTTCCCTTCCTTTTTTACTCTTTGGCTTTCCTACTGAGCTCAACGAGCACAACCATCCAGTCTTTACGGCGTAACATCACCTCGATACCCTCGCCAATCTACTTCATGACACCTACAAGCGCCAGACTCACGACACGATGAGGCTCACAGCCAAGGCTGCGGCGCCGTCATGGCACATCCTGCTGCTATCCCTGCTATGGGTTTTGGCCCTCGCAAAAGACGAACCCAAAATCTCCGTCAACAAATTCGACCATCCACCCTTGGGCCTTACCTACTTTGAAGACAGCGACGTCGTCATGTTTCATGACGTTGACGAGGGCAACATATATCGATCCAAAGATGCGGGAGCCAATTGGGCCAAAGTCGACTCCATTCCCAAGAATGAGGCCTTTTTACTTACCATACACGCTTTCGACTCCAAGTCAGCCTATGTCTTAACCTCGGGCAAATCGCACTATAAGACGGATGATCGAGGCGAGACCTGGTCCAAGTTCGAAACCCCGGTCATCCCCAGTCGGTTTCAGCCCGAAATCTTGGTATTCCATGCAGACGATCCGAAGCGAATCATATTCAATGGTATGGAATGCGATGGCATCTTCTGCAACGAGCAAGCCTCTTATACTACAGATGGCTTCAAGACAGTCAATCTTCTTCGCTCCTTCACGGCCGGTTGTTGGTGGGCCAAATTGTCCAAGGAGTTTACCACTGGCGATAAAGATTTGGATAAGAAGAGAGTGCTCTGTATAATCAAGGATCCCTTCTCCTTATTTGTAGAAGACCAGCGACTGGTCATCTCCGACGATTTCTTCGCCATAGTTGATAAGGAGGTTCAAGAGTTCGAGCCAAACATGAACACCAACAAGGGAGTAGGAGGTGTGGTTAACATTGCCATCGTCAAGAGCTATCTTCTTGTCGCTACTTCGTCCTTCCAGAGTGATGAGATGGCCCTCTACGTCACTGATGACACTCTTAAATGGCATCGAGCCATGTTCCCAACCAGCGATAATCACGACCATTCGCATCAGATTAACCAAGAGGCATATACCGTTCTTGAAAGTACAAACTACAGCATCCAGATCGACGTCATGACTTCTCAGCCATCAAGGCCCATGGGTGTCCTTTTCACAAGTAACTCTAATGGCACTTACTTTACTGAAAACGTTCCTTACACGAACCGCAACAACAGGGGTCACGTCGATTTTGAGAAGATTAGTGGTATTCAGGGAATTTTTCTTGTCAACGTGGTAGAAAATGGTGCTGAAGTCAACAAGAACGGCGTTGAAAAAGTGGTTGTTACTCAGATTACTTTTGACGATGGCAGGACTTTTGAGCCCATCAAAGCCGGCGGAGACAGGATACATCTCCACTCTATTACCGAACTCGATAATGTCGGAAGAGTATTCACTAGCCCCGCCCCAGGCCTCGTCATGGGTAACGGAAATACGGGCAAGGCACTCGGCAAGTTTGCGGACACCAATTTGTATGTTTCAGATGATGCTGGTATGACATGGAAGGAAGCTTTGAAAGGACCTCACAAGTATGAGTTTGGCGACTCAGGATCGGTTCTTGTTGCTGTCAAAGATTCCAGGAAGGATGACGTTACTGAATTCTCTTACTCTTTGGACCACGGCGAGAATTGGGAGTCGGTGACGCTGCCAGACAAGCTCACCATCAAACCTGATGTCCTTACAACGACGCAAGATTCAACCAGTCTAAAGTTTCTTCTCATCGGCGAGAAGGAGGGAGCCTATCATATCATCTCCATTGACTTTGAAGCCTTGAATAAGCGAACTTGCGAGGATAAGGATCTAGAGGACTGGCATGCTCGAATAGATGATGATGGGAAGCCAACATGTATCATGGGGCATAAGCAAACTTACCGTCGCCGCAAGAAGACGGCTGATTGCTTCATCAAGAGCAACTTCAAGGATCCCGTTGCCAGCACTGAGGATTGTGAGTGCTCTGATGCGGACTTTGAGTGTGATTACAACTTTAGGAGAGATCCGGATGATCACAAAGTTTGCAAGATTGTTGGGCCTATTCCAGCTCCGGAGGGTGCTTGCAAAGACAAGTCTGATACTTTCAAGGGCTCCTCTGGCTGGAGACTTATTCCCGGTAATACTTGCAAAAGAACCGACGGGAAGCAGATAGATGATCCTGTCGAACGCGAGTGCTCCGATAATGTCATCACACCGGCACCTCCAGGCAACGGAGAAGTTTCTACTAAACAATTCATTTTTGATGCCACACTTCCAGATTTCCAAAAATTTTACCTTGAAAGGAGCGATGTTAATGACGTGGGTGACGAGACCGTTATTGTCAGACCTGTTGAAGACGAGGGAGGTGGCCGGTATAAAATTGAGAATAAACTCTGGCTGTCTAATGATCATGGCAAGTCTTTTAAACGTATATTAGAGGGCGAAAAGATCCAGGGCATCTACCCCCATTTATATCTCAAAGACGTGGTTTACTTTACAACGGGAAGCGACAAGGTCATTTACTCTATTGACCGCGGTCAGACCTTTCATAGCTTCAAAGCGCCAACAGAGTTTGAAGACACTGTTGGATTACCATTGAGCTTCCACCCAGATAAGAAGGACTGGCTGATTTGGCTCGGCAAGTCTTGCGACAAGGTTGGAGGCCATGAAACCTGTTTCAAGGAAGCATCCATCTCGATTGACCGCGGCGACAATTGGAAGACACTACTTCGCTATGCGGAGAGGTGCGAATTCACTGGTCACTCCGCATACAACTTTCGGCCCTTGAAACAAGTCGTCTGCCTTTCTAGGGAAGAGGAAAATAACGATGCGCCGTTGACCATTGTGACTAGCGATGACTTCTTCCAAGAGGACAAAACCATGTTCAAGGATTCTGTTACCAACTTTGCAACCATGAACGAGTTCATTGTTGTGGCTGGCAGGGACCCGGAAAATGACGATATGCATGCTCTTACAAGTTTAGATGGCAAGCACTTTGAGAAAGCTCACTTCCCGTACAACTTCCATGAAAGCCACGAAAATGAGTATACGCTGCTTGACAGCTCTACCCACGCGGTGAATCTATTTGTGCGAACAGAAGGTGGCGCCGACAGAGAGTATGGCTCAGTTATCAAGAGCAATTCCAACGGCACGTCATATGTTCTCAGCGCGTCCAACGTCAATTGCAATGAGGAGACGTACGTCGACTTTGAGAAAGTTGCAGGCCTAGAAGGCGTCACGCTAATCAATGTGGTGACAAATCCCACGAAAGGCGAACGGACAAAAAATCTCCAAACAAAGATCTCTCACAATGACGGTTCTGAATGGGGTTACTTGCCGCCGCCTGCCAAGGACGTAGATGGAAAGGCTTATCAATGCAGCAGTAGTAGGGGAGACGACTCGTGTGCCCTGCACCTCCACCATTACACCGAACGAGACGATAAGAGAAAGACCTTTGCTGCGGCTACCGCTGTCGGTCTTATATTCGGTATCGGAAACGTCGGGCCCACGCTTGGTAATATTAAAGACTCTGATACGTTCTTATCCACTGACGGCGGTGTTTCCTGGAAGAATGTCAAGAAAGGAAGTTGGTCTTGGCAGTATGGAGACCAGGGCTCGATTATCGTCTTGGTGCAAAGGTCTACACGCAATAACCCGATCAAGACTCGTACTGTTTCCTACTCTATAGATGAGGGTAACACATGGAAAGACCTGACATTTGCTGACTCTGATGTGACCGTTCACGATATCACAACCCTAAAATCCGGTACATCTCGCAACTTTCTCTTATGGTGTAGGTCTGGTCAGGGTAAGCTCTTCTCAGTCAACCTTGACTTTACAGGATTGGCCGACAAAGCTTGCGAATTCACCAAGGACAGTAATTCTGATTACTATTTGTGGTCCCCCAAGCATCCTTTGCAGGATGACGACTGTCTATTCGGGCATGTCGCCAAATATCTGCGGAAGAAGACGGATCGCAAGTGTTACAACAAGCAAAGTCTCCAGCGACTTTACGAGCATGAGGATTGCACTTGTAGCCGACGAGATTACGAATGGTATGAGCCCCCCCCCCCTCAAACTGATCTTCCTATATAATTCCATGATCACTTTGGAAAAATAAACCCCCCTTTTTTTCTACAGAAGCTAACATGCCATTCCCATATTAGTGATTTCAATTACGAATTAGACAACCACGGACAGTGTCAGTTAGTGAACGGCTTCACCCCAATCACCGGAGAAGAATGGTGTGTCAAGTACCCTAACGAAACATCGTGGTTCGAGCCGACTGGTTATCGCAGGGTTCCCCTATCGACTTGTCTAGGAGGTAATGAGCTGGACAAGACTTCAACAGAGCATCCGTGTAGTGGACATGAAGAAGAATTTAAGAGAAAGCATAAAACGTCAGGCGTGGCGATTTTCTTTGCCGTTGTCATCCCGTTTGCCCTAGCCGGCACGCTGGGCTGGTATGTGTATCGCAACTGGAACGGCAAGTTTGGACAGATTCGTCTCGGAGAAAATTCTTCCACATTCGACAGCGACCAACCTTGGATCAAGTATCCTGTTGTTGCCGTGTCAGCGGTAGCAGCGGTGGTAGCCTCCTTGCCTGTAGTGGTATCTAGCATCTGGCGTTTGATAGCCAGCTCCCTTGGGCGATTCGGTCAGAGAAGCGACCGCAGCTGGTTCTCAAGTGGAACAAGGAGATTCACGACACGAGATAGCTTTGCGCGTGGACGAGGCGAGTATTCGATTGTGGATGACGAGGGAGAATTGCTAGGTGAGGAGAGCGATGAGGAGGTATAGAAGAGGGGGAAAATGGAAAGAAAGAGAAAACCAGGTATGCGAGGAGTGTATGAAAGGATCTGTCCACGTTGCGTGTACCAAAAGTATAACCCTATTTGAAAAGACGATCTGTTGGATTATAGCTGCTGCTGCTGCTGCTGCTACTGTGGTTTGTTTTTGTTTTTGTTTTTTTAAAGCGAATTTTCATGGTCATTTGTTTTAGGATATTGTATATGCTAAGTAAGGAGGCTTCGTGCGTCAAATACTTTCTATCTATCTACCTAAAGGCAACATACTACTTACTATAAAAAAATTTAACCATGCCCATGAGAGATGGAAAACAACACGATGTACTTCGTAACTACTGCATACTCTTCTATCGGCACGCTCAAGTATGGACCAGTTACTATACCTAAACCAACAAGGATAGGTACTTAAGCATAAACATCTAAATTGAAATGAAACAATTTCTAATTCAAAGCTACGCAAGCGGTCAGGAACAGAAACAATAACACTATCATCACACCATGCAAGACATGGGTTCACATAGTCTACCTCAGTCTGTCAGTCTGTCTGTCTGTCTGTCTGTCTGTCTGTCTGTCTGTCTGTCTGTCTGTCTGTCTGTCTGTCTGTCTCACAATACATGAATGAAACACATGTGAAAACTAAAACTCGAGCCCAGATAATCAACCTCATCTCGTCTCATCAAACCTCGTACTTACCTCCCTTGCTTCGCGCAGGCCAAAGTACCAATACGTACGCATGTAGGCTCTGTTATGTATAGTACGCATTGGTCTTATAACACGCAAGATGCATAACCACACCGCTAAGTTGGTTGGTAGATACTGATAAGCCGCGTGCATGGCCTTCATGCAAGCGTGTTTGCATGTGTTGGTCCTCCCTTGCATATCTAATTGCAAATCTTGGGTTATGGATGAATGCGAGTGGGCCAATAAGTGCTTCTCGGCTCTAGAAATGTAGTCACAGTGTATAAAGTAAACAAAAGAGAGAAACATCAACAGGTACCAAATGTGCATTAATATTAATGGCGCTGTATTATACCAACTTCTCCACAGTAGCTTCTCGTCTCGTCCCTCAAGCTGTCCTTTTACTCGTCATGATAGAATCCTCGCATTTGATAATATAGTTTCCATCCAGATGATATCAATCCAGTGATGTTTCTGACACCAAAACTCCAATCAAAACAAGACGCTTCCATGCTAATAGATAAATGAGTGATTGTGATTTCCTCCCAGATGCAGCGAGTAAAGGCTACCTCTCTTTTCTTTGCCTCTCTTATTCCACCCTGGCATATGTTCTCATATAAAAAAAGAAAAAAAAAAAAAAAGAAGGACAAAATAAAGGAGGGAGTGGATGTGTTGTGTGACAAACAAGGTATAAACGAAAGACAAGTAAAAACAGAAATTACATAAATGCATCAGGGTATAATTACGCATGCGATGTAATACGATGAGACATATATTCAAAGAAGAAATCATGCCATAGAAATGAGAGGCTGATTGCATCGCTTTTAGCGAATGCTTTCGTACTTCGCAATAAAATGAATGACCCAGCGCCTTGGCAAGTTGACGAGTAATAGAATAAAGTCGACGGATAAGCACAAAATCCTTATGCCCGACAGACCCGATTCCAGAAGCGTTTAACCACGCCACCATCACTGCAAGCAGCGTCCTGGTGGATGGCCGCAAATTGCTTCTCGATACTATCTTTGGGATTGACACCTTGCATAGACAATTTCGGCTGAGCAAAACCATCACCGGTATACGTTCTACCTGTAGATGGTTTTTGCCAGCCATACATTTGCTCTTCGTCTGCTCGAAGATCAGGTCGTGTCAGCGTCATTCGGAGCGTCATTTCACGAGATGAAGCTGGTGCTTGGGCGTAGTCAACTTTCATCGGCCAGATTCCATCGTTGTTTATTCTTGGTGAACGCTCAAGAGATGCCTGATCCATACTCTCTGGTGTCCTCGGTGAGACCATTTCAATAGGTGATGTGGGGTCGCTAATCAGTGACTCAACATCATCATTAGTCGAGTCACATAACCTCAAGAACTCATCGAATGATTCCTGGCGTGGCGATGGTTTAATGTGAGATGGAATCTCATTGCCCTGCACTTCATAGAGTGACGGAAACCCAAACTCGATGGCCTCATCAAATTTATGCGGAGACGCGAGATATACCCGAAGCTTCATGCGAGCCTCGGGGTCTTGGTAGTGAGATGGAGCTGGTTCAAGGATAACAGAGTCCTCGGACCTTTGATTCTTATTTGGTGAGATCAGAGACAGGGCTCGAGACCTCCGACGAAAGTGGCCAGTGGGGCTTGGCAAGGAAGACATGAACTGCTCGCTTAATGTTGGAGACGCCATTGTTCCTTTTGTCTCCGGACGGCTCATCTGAGAAGATGGCCGTCCAAAAGAAAGTTTAGAGATGGATAGGTGACGATGAAATGGTACTCTCTTCTTCTTTCCTTGCTTTTGATTTGGCTGGTAATCGTCCAAGCCAAGACGAAGGTCCAAGTCCTGGCTCTCATCGAGCCAACGAAAGCTCTCCATGAGAGAGGCTGCTCCAGATTCTGCTACTGGAGACTTTAACATTTCGTCGTTCGGCGAGCCGGTCATTGTAGAATACAACTGTGAAGAGGAAGGATCATTCAAATAGGCGTCTACTCTGGGAAGATGTGATTGGCGTTTATTAATCTTTACCAGGGCTTCGTCAGTAGCGTCCAGTATAAAGCTCTTATAATTTGAATGAGACGTGTACGATTGTCTCTCTCCACTTTCTGCTGTCCGTCCGTAGAGCTTATCCGGCTCACTGGGATAGAGGCAGGCGTGACTCGAACGGACTCGCGGTTGGTGATTTGTTGTAGAAATGAAGAGATCAGAGTCAACTCCCGCCTTTGATGATGATGGGCGGCAAATATACTCTTCTCTAGCCAAAGTTGATGAGGAATGGCCAAGGGTACCCAACGACGGGTCAGAATGTCCACAGCAGGTAGTCTGAGCAAAGCGCAGCCGCTCCAGACTTGAAAAATACTATGATAGGAAGCAAGAAGGTTAGCTAGGAGAAGATTCGAAAATGCATAGAGAAAACAGACTCGAGGCGACAAATAGGAGATGAGAGGCAGAACAGTAAAGGGGGCGATCTCGGCAAGTATGTACATATATACGAGAAACGAAAAACGCTATGAGTGTTTTCGGGGAGCTAGTGAAAAAGCTACCTATAGGCTGATCATAGCCGGGTGAAATGATAGCTGTTCTAGCTTGAATGAGGATGGCATGTCTCAAACTTAGGAATGAAGAACCATGGCGTTGTGGCGCCAGTGGGGAAGCTTCAAATGCAATACTAGTAGTACCAAGTACTAATAAATGATTGATACGCTTGGTGCACTTGCACCTTGGTCAACATTAGATTGAAAAGGGGGGGCCTGCGGTATGTATGCAAATTTGCACAAGATACTCGCCCTGCAGAGTCTTATCATGGAGAAGTACCCCATACGAAGTACGGAGTACTACTCCATGAGAAGTAATACTTCATATATAATGTTAAAGTAGCATAGGTAGGCATCTGTACACTCTGGCCGGACTCTCATATCACAAAACCACTTTCCCTCTCCATATAAGCTAGGTTCATGATGGAATGGTAGATCGAGATTGGCAAAAGGCAGTAGGCCAAAACAATCTCACTTCAAAGTCTAAGCGACATGAGAGAGAAGTCAAATGGAGCAGCAGGGGTGACCATGAGTAGCCACAAAAAATATGATAAGTGCGAGCTTGGGACACAACGACGCAGTCGCCATTGGATTTTTCCAGGCCAGCCAACCAGAGAGGCGCTCACTTGAGCTGGACCAACAAACAGCAACTGAAACTCATGCTCATGTAAACGGCTAAACACATTCAATGGGGTGTGTGCGCGCGAAGGCAGAATGCAAGCGCTATTGTACCGTCACAAACTAAGAAAATCGGGACACTAGTGTGCCGACTTGGTTGCCGGGATGCCAGGACGGATTCAGCCGCCTCGGCGCCACTGACTTATCACTGGAATTATGAGTGCCAGGTGAAGCCGCATTGCATTGCATTGCATTGCGTCGCGTCGCGTCACATCTGAATCAAAGAATGGCGCCAACAGAGAAAAGGAACGGGAAAGCGATTGTGAGTGAGAGAATGAGATATTAAAAATGACGCAGAAGACGGGTTGTGATTCAGGTCCGATCGTAGGAGAAACTCATTTTGCTGTCCAAGCTTTTATCGAATCTAAGCAGAGACAGGACTGCCCATCTTTGAAGAAGGATATCCAATTCTTGTCATGTCTTTCAGACAGACCGTGTTTGGTATAATCAACCGGCCGGCATCATGAAGACCAACTCCGTTGCATAAGTTAGACATAGCATGAAGCTAGCCGGATTGGATATATTAGACAGAGTCCACAGTTGGCAGGCTGTCTGAGAATCGAAACCAATCAACGCTGCGTGCCATTGACATGGTCTCTCACTTTCTTTCTCAGATAGCCTTGCCTTGTGTATCCGCTTGCGTCACGAGCTAGCGAATTACCGCGTCGCTCGTTATCACAAGTATCCTCAAAACCACAAGCTCAAATATATTCTTGTACTCAATACAAGGCGAAAACAATAGAAAAGGAAAGAAAATCGGCGTGCAATTTCTCAAGGCTGGCTTCTACCTTTGAGCAGAAGCAAGACGCGACGAGTACAGTGACAAAGATGTAAGAAGAAGAAAAAACCAATCGCAACTTACTTTTCTTTGAATCGTAGGTGGTAGCGTTTCGAATTCTTCACTCGTCAGGCTCATAGATGAAGGTAGACTGCCGCGACTCTCAGACTGTAGATGCTGTGACGGGCCGTCGGATGATGGCAAATGTTTGGAATATGACGGGCTTCGGCTTCGGTTCCTCTGGCCATGCCAGTCGTGTATGTGGCTACGGGAAGATGCAGGTCGCCGCGAGTCTGATACGTGCAGCATCTGTGGTCGGTGATCAATATAGTGACTCTGGCGGTCTCGATGTCGGTAGGTCTGAGAACTAGGGTGGCAGGAGATTATATTGTCCTCATCTTCATCTGCGTCCTGTCGCCCTTGCATAGCCTGTAGGAAGTCAAGTGGAAGCTGCTGCAGATATTGTGGCTGGCATTGAGTAGAAGTTCTATTCGGGCTCCTGCCACGTTTTGCGAGGCCGTTATTGCATTTAACTCTCAAAGATTTCATTCTAGCAGGCGCCATTGCTGCTATAATCGCTATAATTGCGAGCCTTTGTGAACTCAGTAGATATCCGATCAAGATCCGGTGGAGAGAGAAGATAAGAGGCAGTGATGAGAAGAGCCCTTACGCCAAGCAAGGAATGGACAAAGTGCAACGCAGAAAAGGTATATGATTGACGGCTTGAGATGAAGAATTATTGAACTTGGTGTGAGAAAGAATATCGGAAGAAAGACGACTTGGCTTTCCTTCTTAGCTGGAATGACATCGCAGACCACCGCAGCCATACAAGTAGAAACACCGGCATCATGGCTGTACAAAGTACTAGTACTCCATACAGATACAAGCACTATTCGTACTCTACTCATGAACGGCTCCACGACAGTCTCTGGGGGGGAAGATCCATGTTGTGTTCCTGGCTGTTCGCTAAGCTAGAGAGCTTAGGCCAGCTTGCAGTCCGGGTCCTGACTCCTCACTTGAATATCCGCTCCCATGTACAAATGAAAACTCACAGGGTCTTTGGGCTAGAGGTTGGTCAGCCAAGGTTAATCAATGATCTATCGCATCTGGGGTTCCTAGCTCCTCCTCAGTCTAGGCCAGCAAGCCAAAATCAGTTACACATAAGCAGAGGAGCGACAGGGGGCATTGATTTGCAGTGGAGAGTCCGTAAAATTGTGCAGGCTGTGTTTGTGCAATAGTGCTAGTACGAAGTCGAAATAGTTGCACATGCATGAATGGAGAGCGTAGTTGGGATCGGAGCAGCTGGCAGCTGAGTGGAAGAGGATGGAGGGGACCGAATATTAGTCCCAGCGCGTATGTAATGTGCTATCTGTATCACACAAAGAAAGTACGTATGGAACAGAGGATTTGCCTGTATGATAAATGATGAAGGTAGCGGTGATAGTGATAGTGATGACGGTGATGGTGATGGGAGAGATGCTTTAGAGCATGCATTAGTAATGAGGGGCTGCACCTGCCTTGGTATCAATGCCGAAACTCCCAAACCATCATCGCCGCCGCTATCGCCGCCGCCATCACCTCAATCACCATCACTTTGCAAGATTCGAGCTACATACGATATGGACGATGACGATAAAAGAGCAATCAGAATGCTTGTTACGCCTTTGGCTCTAAGCTCAAAGAGTGGGTGACTCCATTTCCGCTTCTGACTGGCCAGACCTCCAAGCCAGTCTTCCTATTGAAGGGTACTGCAAGCTAAGAAGCACATCCATGCTTATTTTGGAAAACCAGGGACTCGGCTGGGGGTGTTGAAATTTGCATTCAAGCGAGAGCATGGCATAGTAAAAGCATGGTTCATTCATCAGCAGCAGCAATCACTCTATTCTTTCGTCGCCGCCAATACGGGGTACCTTGGATGTTCTATTTGCAATCTACGGAGTACTAGTACGGAGTTTATCGCCATCCTTGCTCAAACTCAACGAGAAGTGCCCGGTTCATCTTGGTTATAATAGCCGCTGCTAGTACGAAACAATATGCCTGCACACCACTCTAGATGCAGGTAATTACTTTACGGAAATTGATCAGAAATTTGAATAGCGGAGATGGGGCCTTACCCCTGGCATCTGTCGACTTCGTACGGAGTACTCACTAAACAAGAACTGATGGATAAAGACAAGCGCTAAGTGGCACATCTCAAAAAGGGTATGCTGTGCGTCGTGATGCATCTACTCGTACGAGTACATACAGAGCACACCTAGCCAGTACCCTACGAAGTACTTTTTTGTACACTTGTACGGAGTACTCTATTCAGAGTACAGAGTTGAGGCATTATTCTCTCCAATGCGCAATGAGGAGTAATAATAACCAATTTAGCTATTGTTATACTCGCTGGGATGAGTCTCGTGTGCATGGCGGAATTCGGAGTGCAGCATTCTAGTTCCAGCGCTTCATACTCGGTAAAGATTGCTCTCTCTACTCCGTTCGGGATGCAGACTGCCTACGGAGTGCGAAATAGTACCTAGATTATCGATCACAGACTGTCAACTTTATTACTGCACTTACTTGTGCGTGAAGGTACGGACCATGCTAGTGCTCCTCCACAAGGAGTTCACGAGAATGGCCTCTCTCCATCTCTTATCTTACTTGCCTTCTTACGCAGTCCCAATTCCGCCGATCAATGCCGCTCTCATCAGTAACAAAATGCACGGTTCACCGCACCTACCAGCCGCTACTCTTACCTGAAAGCTCAGTTCATCAACAGACCCTTGCTCAACGGGATGCCAGATTCGTTAATCGCTGACTCCGTATTGACGTGGGGATAGATTACAATTACTCGTGCTTGTAAATATGTACAAGTGTGTATCACGTCATCAGTGAGATCGCCGCCATACAAGTATATACAAGTACGGAACGCTTAGGACTGGCCATTGAAGAAGAATAGGGGTCTCCTCGATTCACTCATTTGCTCATCCAAAATCTATATATCTGACAATCACACTCTAGAAAAAATAACTTTCGAGAACCGAGGTGTCGGGGTCGTCCCATTTGCTGTTGGCACATCCATTTAGGCCTAATAGTATCTAGCTCACACCTCCACGTTCTCGGCTCGCAAGTGCAAGGAAGATCGCAATTACATCAGTAGCACACTAGACAAGCGCCGTTGATCCAAACAGGGATTATCAGCATTGAAAGCGCTTCTTCCATTCTCAGGCTTTCCAGAATCCACAGAAATCATATTATGTCAAGACTCTTTAACCAAAGGTCAAGTGGACAGTGGACGCTCGTTCTCAAGTTGAACTAGCAACATGCGTCATACATAGAGATGGAGCCCCTCTGTATGAAATACTAGTACACTTCGGGGCCGGACTACTCGGTTCTAAAAGTTTTTTCTACAGAGCTATGGAGTCCGAACGCATGGAGCCTAATTTAAGGCTCCAAGCCCACCAGTCGAGAGCTCTAAACCACCTGGTATTCGTTGTCTGGAATGAGGCATACAATCAATTGCAAAAGATGATTCTGATGATCTATCTCATATGTATGGGATGGTTGTTCTGAGCTGACTTTGATCTAACTGGATGACCTTGATTAATCTGCACAAGTGCAAAGTCTATCTAAGCTGCTACTGCAGTGCTCTATAGCAGGTATTACAAGCTTGCTCGGTACAATTCCCAGTTATCATAAATTATGAGCATCTGCATCATGAAGTCTCTCTCATATTATTTTCCATGACACCTCTCAGATAGCAGTGTAGGATCTCGCATACGAGGATGCGATGATCTGCCTTTATCCTTATACTCATGCCCAAAATTCCAACTATTACCTCGCCAGCACCGGTAGCCCTAAGCCTGTATAATCTTTCTCAAAAACGTGATCGCTGGAGTGATATTGTAAGTCAAGCCAACTACCAGCTCACAATATAGTCTAACTTAAGCACTGGTGATGGAGATGACGATGATATTGCTGACGATATTTTCCTCTGTAAGCATATTATAGGCTTTCTCTATGCCCAAGGTTAATAGAAGCCTCATGGAAACACCATCTTGACAACCAATGTGACCTGTAAGTAATTTTTAGCGAAATTGGCGAGAGACAGAGACGTGAATAGGCGAGGCGGACTAAAAGTGAGAAACTAAGCTTATCGAAACGGATGCTATAACTGAAATATTATGGCGATACGACAAGGGTTACTCATTATGAATATTACAAAGCTATTCACGGCAATCAAATTTGTCACTGGCTTTTAAAAAGGTAGATAGACTGTACTTTTCTACTACTGGGTCCATTTAGAGTAGAGTATGGATTTTGAAACAAAAAAATGCAAATGGGGTACGATGTGATAAGAGATGCAAGGATGGCACAAGATATCATTTTCAAATTTCCCCCTCTATGAAGCCATCATTCTTTTAATATTCTGTGTATTTCATTCATTTCCTCATCATTCATCAAATACCTTTCCCGGGTTTAATAGCCAGCTTGATATCGTCAGTCAGATGGAATCAAAATATGACGAAAAATAAACCTACTGCGGATCAAGTGTATCTTTGAGGGCCTTCATAACACCAATGGTAGGGGGACTCAACTCTTTCAAAAGACAGTGCTAGGTAACTCGTCAGCTTATCGTTGCCGAAAACCAGTTGGAAACATTACCTTCTTTCCAAGACCAATACCATGTTCACCCTGCCGTGAGTCTGTTAGCGATCCAACACAAGGGTAAATGAAATAGAATGATGCAGTGGGCTTACTGATACAGTGCCCCCCATCTCAACCGCCTTATTTACCATGGTATCGACACAGTCTACCACCTTCTCTTTGTCACCGATTACATCGGGGTTATAGCATAGCATTTGATGAAAGTTTCCATCCCCAACGTGTCCCAATAGAGTATTAAAGAGGCCTAAGGCAGACGCTTTGGCTTTAGATTCCTCTGCTTCTGATTAGTAAAAAAAAGAAGAGAGAGATGATGGAGTCACGAATGGTAACAACTACACCCACCAATGAGATCTGCCATGCGAGAAATAGGCACAGCAACATCCGTAGCCCAACTCAAGGTGCCCTCTGGCTTTACAGCGAAGGATGCCCATAAAGCTTGCTTTCTCGCTGACCATAGGGAATCCATCTCTTCGCCTGTTATCGCACTTTCGAATGAATTGGCGCCATGATGTTGAGATATTGCTTGTGCGGATTGGATGCTATCCTTAATAGTGTTCTCAGTGCCAGAGAATCTAATGCTACATATTAGCAACCCATTTGTTATTGCCTGACGCGGGATAGGAAGCTTTTTTTTTATATATACTTTAAGAATAGAGTTGGACTCTCTTCCCACATCCTGCCTCCGGCTCCTCCATTTTTGTTGATAATCTGCATTTGCAGGTCGTCCATAAGCTCCAAAGCGGCCAGGGGAAGACCAGTTCGTACCATCTTAGACGCTGCAGCCGCAGCTTCTCGGAGAGATTTGAAAGTTACCGTTGCTACGCTCAAATTGGTTGGCAATATTGCTAGTTTGAGCGTAATTTCAGTGATAATTCCAAGAGTACCCTCTGATCCAGTGAATAATGATGTGAGGTTATATCCAGCTGATGACTTTCTTGGCCTCTGCCTCGTTTTGATGACTGATCCATCGGCTAAAACTACCGTCAAGCTGATGACATAGTCTTTCATCGTGCCATATCTCATGGCATTAGTGCCACTACAATTGGTGGCTACCATGCCGCCGACGAGAGCAGTTGGACACGGATCAAGCGGTAAGAAAAGGCCACTATCTTTGATCTCTTCATTCAATCTTGTCCAGTTGACGCCTGGTTGCAACACCACATCCATGTCTTCTGGGTGAAACTGGATGATATTATTCATTGCAGATAGGTCGATGCATATACCTGAGAAGGGAGAGCTGAAGTTGCCTTCAACGCTGGATCCTGCTCCATAGGGCACCATTGGCACCCTGTATTTAGTACATATTTTAGCAATTATCGACACTTGTTCTGTCGACTTGGGCCGCACAATGGCAACTGGCCGTTCATCCGTGTTGGAAGTTGACCAATCAGAGTGACCATGTTCCTCTAAGTCGTCTTGATCGATGCTCACTGCTTCTGCTCCCAATTTACGACAAATTTCATCAACAGCCTATAAAGATTTCTTTTTAAGTATAGCTTAAAGTCAATGAGTTCATTGAAAACTCACCTTCAGCATTGTCGTCTTATCAGCATACCTTGACCTCAGGGAGGACTGCTGATTTGTTTCACTCCACCTTGGCGATGTCTGCACATTTAGTCTTGATACCGAGGTCGACTTTAGTGCCGCGGCTACTGAACCGCCTCCAAGCAACAGCCCAACAAATAAGTAAACTGCTGATCCTTTCCGATGAACTTGTGACTGTGAAGATGATGAGACAGCTCGGAAACCTAGAGTTCGAGGTAATGGTCGGTATAGAAGCGCTATACCCCTAATTATAGGCTTCATGGTTATGTGTGTATAAGAGCTGTATAGTTATAGTACGGATGAGCAGTTACTAGTAGTCACCCACTCGCTGTACTGTAAATGATTTAAAGTCCAAAGTGATGAAGACATTGTAATACGTGGAATTGGGATTCAACATTTATATACTATAGAAATTAAATTTCCTAGCTTCCAAGTAAGTTTTCCTATAATCTTACTCTAGCTCTAGGGTAATACCGGCAGCCCAGATGAAGCTATTCAAGGTATATTTCGTAACTACTCCGTACTCCGTACAAGAACCGATATTCATCCGACGCTTAGAATTTGGTAGGGGCTTGGGCTCTGTGGCTGATGGCTAGCAGCCTCAACAACAGCCCTTTCAAACATTTGAACCTAACTCTCAATATTAAACCTTCCATGTGAGCGTCATGCTTATATGCATGGTGAACTGTTTATTCATCACCCGGGCTTTTGCCTGCTAGTACATTGTCTATGCCACGCACCGTATAATAAACCATCCGCGTCCGTGATTCATTGCTTGGACATTCTCTGCGCGCTTCCGTGGTATTTGTAGGCTTTTTTTTGACCGCCCTGAGTCTACTTGGACATCTGGCGTTCACTTACGCCTACACGTACCATCTCAATGACGGCAAATAAAATGCCACTCATGCTGGATAATACCGTGCCCGTGGATCTAAATGATGTGGATGATCTGTTTGGAGATGGCGTCGGATTGTCGCTTCCTGATAGATCTTATAGCAAGCAGCTATTACAAAAGGTCGACAACCTGAGAAGCCGTGGTTGCTGCCAGTGCGTACATGCGTTCCCTCTCCTTTCCGATAGCCCGTGGATTGACTGACGGACCTAGGGCTGTTGCGTGGTCAAAAGCTGGAACAATTGCTACTATCACACCGGATGGCCAGACCCTACAGCTCTATTTCCTACGATGCAACCCACTCAGCGGATCCTGGGAACTTAGTAAACCGACGACATGTGTGCTTGTTAAAGGTTCACCAGGCATTCCTTTGGTTCATTTGGAGTGGGGATCGACTAATAGCCCGGAGCTCGCAATTATTGATGCAGTAGGGAGAGTTGTTATTGTTAGTTTCTCCATCTCTCTCAATCATCCTTTCATTACTAGGAAGTATGATACCGATACGATCGATGATGCCAACGCCGTGGTAGGGGCGCATTGGCTTGCTGTTGCACCGCCAAACCAACAAGTGAGTGAATTTTTCAAACTAGATGCCACTGCAAAGATAGACATTGACTCGTCTAGAAACCATACAATGTGATGTACGGGCCCGCTACTAAAAATGGAAATCTCTATCTTTACGAGAGCTCTTTTGTCCATGCTAGTGGACCAAGTCATCCTCACTCATCAAAAAGTGCTCTGTTTTGCGTCACAATAAGTGGTATGTTGAAAATGATTTGGTCTCAGAACAATAATAGAATGGAGGAGACTACGATGGAGCTTGAGAGCGTAAATTCACTGGATGAGCTGGTTACACATGCCGCTCTTGCTTCTGATAAAAGTAAGCCTCTGCATATCTCCAGGTCAATTGATGCCTTCTATTAACTTGATAGGATTCTTACTTGTTGCTGTCGCAACTTCGTCAAAGCAGCTTAGACTGCTCAAGATTGAAATTCAATGGGGCGGCCCCGGGTCACAGCCAGACAAAAATCCTTTGCCGCAGAATGCTCGCTTGAGTCCATCGCTGGTTGAGACACATCTTGCTGCTACATCATGGCTCCAGACTGGGCCTGGAGATGCCACTAATGACGCCTCCATGGCTGAACTGTCTCATCTACACGTGCTTCCTTCAATCTTGGATAATACGGGTAAGAGTACCGTTTCGCCTATGGTTATCGCTATTAGGACGCGTACACCCGCCGCCGGATCTTACCAAGTAGCTCAGACAATTCTTGATCGCTGGGAAGCGCTGGTTGAGCCGCGGCGGAACCTTCACCCGGCGTTTGAGCAACTGGGAAACCGAAGAAATGGGGACCTCCCAGAACAGACGGCCAACATGCGACTGCGAAAACTAGAACCAATCATCATTAACAAAGTGTTGATTAACTTCCAGTCGATTCAATTCGGAAAAGTCCTAGTTTTAACTATGGCAGATGGAACAATTGAGTACCGAGACCGATTTACTTTTGAGGAAATTTATGCGAGAGAAGACACTAATAAAGTAATGAGTCTGCGTCAGGTTGGCTGGGTCTTTGGCGAAGAGGGACCATGCCAGCAAGTTGCCTTTTCTCCAACCCACTGTTCCATGATTCAAATGGCAGACGATGGAAAGGTTCGATGGTGCAAGCTACATTATCCAGCTGATGATATTGGCAATTCAAATCAAGATGTCCATTACGCGGCCACAATAGCGGCCTTGACGGTGACGGCAGCATCTGCAATGTGGTATCAGGCTAATTACGATGATATTCTCGCAATTGTTGCGCCTTATACGTCGAAGAAGCGATTTATTCAGGACTGGATCAGTGAGATTATCAAGATTCTAAAGATCCAAGTGGACTACTCTGAGGAGCTTCACCATGATTCACTGATGAGAAACTCACCGCTCCAGTGTTGTTTGAGTATCATGAACAGTCTAGGTTTCAAGGGAGAAATGCAGCCTAGGTCATTCCAGGGCAAGTTTGCCATGGTTGATCTTAATGTGCGCAATGTAGTCATTCTCATCACGCTTGCAAGCAACACGCCTATGACAGTCCGAGAAAAGATGAGCCCCCTGGATGAACATGGTGAGTGCATGCATTTATTTTTCCTGATTTATGTCTTAATTACATGCTGACGATAACGTAAATAGAGGTTGTAGAAGCATTGGCTGGTTGTGCCAAGTGGTCTCTAGACTTACTATCGTGGCTTACTGACTGCATATTTGCACTGATGAATGACAGTGAATTCATAGCGAGGCTGGAGCCCAAACGCTTTGCAGAGCTAACACCATACCTCCACAAACGAAACGATATATCGTTGCATCTTTTGCTTTCATCGTCTAGCAGGAGCTTCCTACTGGCAGTGTGTCGCAGAATTGCACATCTGGAGGCTCTAAGCACTCGAGCCATTGAATTTTACAGGCGTCAGCCAGTGGCCGTGGACCAAGCAGGCGCTCCTAAGATACCGAACCCTCAACTTCAGCAGGCATATCAGAAAATGCAATACATTACAACATCCAGCCTCATCAAGATCAACGAATTTGAGAAGCTCCTCAATATTCTCGGTTCGGACATTCGGCAGGCATATCAAGCATTTCTCCCGAATCTAGTCAAGAACCAAAATGTAGCTCCGCAGGGGAAGCAAATTGATTTGGCCGTCAAGGCGGCGCAGATCCAGATCGAGTTGGGAATGCTTTTGGCAGCATCACCACCAGTAGCCTTTTTGCCTGTTATTAAGAAGTTTTTCAGCAAAGATCTCCCTACTTTCCGGAGTCTCACCGACCCTGCAAAGCTCTTCTTTGCAAACTACGATCTCCTCGGTGTTCAGGACGAAAAGGCTAGCTTAGGCTCAAAGGCGGCAAGAAATATCTATGTCGATTTATTCAAAAGAGCGGAGATGAAGCTTGGATCTCAGCCTTGGAGAAGATGTACCAGGTGCGCGTCAGTGATGGAAGATGTGTTTGGAAGTCGTCCTGGGTTTACTTTCGTTCTGGGACAACAGCGCAAATGTGCATGCGGTGGTTTATGGGCATTGTTACCAAAGGGAAAGCTGGTTTTATGAGATGCCTTTAGACCAAAAGGCGTCCATCAGTTGATTGGTGTCTTTTGACGGGATGAGCCTACGAATACATGGGTGACTTTTTTCTTCTTTTCTACCTAGTGAACGAGTGTCGAGGTGTTTTGGAGTTTGTGATAATTTGGGGAGGGGTTTTTTTTTTTTAAATCTTTGAAATCTATATGTGGTTTTTACAAATGTGTTAGACGAGAAGTTTACTTTTACGTCTAGCAGTCAAGAAGAGCAGATACACACAAGACTGTGACTAATTTGAAAATATGCAATAGTTGAAGCTATAATCAACTACCTACTTGTACCACATAAGCTCAGGTACCGAGTTGGCACATAATACGGAACACCACACAACAAATGTCTCACGCACACTTGCTTGCTATAAAATGTTCCGCAACTGCCAAGCAGCGTGGTGTTCGCGTATAACTAGAGCTCATTTCACATTAACAAAGTCTCCAATTATTTTTAAGGTCGATCTGTGTAATCAATCTGCTGTTGCATGAACGCGTTGCACAAGAAGAGACTAACTAGCAACTTACAAACTGAGGGGGCTTCTCCTACTCTTTTGACTGATTGGCAGAGCTAAAGAAAAAGAAAAAAAAAATGAATCGCCAGGATAGGCAAAGTTGAAAAAGAAAAGCAATGCTGGAAAAGGAAGTGAGCAACAGGGCTCCACGTTGATGGCAGCTTGAGTTGGTGATGTGACGAGCTGTTTGCCCCCTTTTGGTTGGGTGAGATTTAATTAACGCTTAGGGCGGAGACTGCATGCCTACCTACCAGGTACTCATCTGGGCAGTTACAATTTATTACAGGCTTAAATTTCATTTTAATCTTACGGATTTGGGTCCGAGTTGCATGTTCATCTTGTATTGTACATTATGGGGAAAGTTGAGATGAAGCTGGAGTGGTTCCTCTTCTTAGCTCTTCTGTACTTACTCTGTACTTGACGCAATTTTACTTACGGAGTTTCTAGCATGGTGATGCATGCAGTCCATATCGCTGTAGGTTGGATGAGAATTGATGATTGGAATAAATGCCCCCATTAGGAATTTGATAGGCGCTTGGTAGGCATGCAAAGAGTACAACTAGAGCTGAGCTAAGGTTCGTGAGGCCCTTTATTTACAAAAGTACAATTCCTTTTCTCCTTAATGGGATCAATAAGATGGTAACATTGAGTCAGGGGCGCTTGTTGCGATTCACCGAGGACCTGTCCTAATATAAAATTAAATCTATAATAACTCTGTATTGTGTACCACTGTACTTCGTATCCGTAGCAAAGTCACGAGTAATGGGAGGTACTAGATACCTTAGGTAGTACGAGCTCTCCGTATAGGTGCAAAAGAAGACTGGGGGATTGGATCGCGCTGAGGCCACCAAGTGTCCAGTGAGGCGCTTCGAACTTGGAAAGATAAAATGCCTTGATAGTACAAAGTATTGTAGTTACAAGTAAGGATGTACGAACTTTGAGCTGGGCACGACCGAATGATGGGTGGCAAAGATGAGATGAGGAGCAGCATCCCCAGCCAGTCAATTATGAGCTTGACGGGCCACCACATTAAAAAAAGATTCATTCCTCGGCGCGAAAAAACGGAGGCCAATGGAATCACTCTCTTCCCGCGCGTCTACACTTCCATGTACGGAGTACAGGTATGCTCACATGGTGTACTTTGTAAGACAGCAGGGGTGTTCTTTTCTTTCCTTTTGTCTTGTAATACGGCCCTGAAGGTGGCTGGCCGCATTGCCGCCATGAAAGCTCGTAGGCGAGATAGGGCATTGTACGAAGTACTTCATATTGATACGTTACCTTGCCTGCTCGTGGAACGAAATACTCGTATGAATAGACAAGGTTGGAGGCTTGAAATAGTTCATACTTGTACATGTATTGCCTTGCTCACCCACTTGGGTTGCTCCAAACCCCAGGTTGGCAATAACGGTATCTTGGCTCAAGGAGGATGAATGCTTGTAAAGTACAAAGTACGGAGCCCAAGTATGGGGTAAAGAGCACAGAGCAACAAGCCTGCAGCTGCATGCAGTGATATGCAGGACTTGGCGCTTAAACGGCTGCAAACTGCAAACTGCAAACTGCATTCAAAGGACCATCAAAACAAGGCAGCAGCAATTTAGTAACGGAGTACGGAGTACCATTTGTTATAAGTTTTTAAAAAAAAGAGCCATTTCAGCTGTCCACCTTTTTTCTTTTGTTTCTCGGTTTCCCGTAAAAGCAAGGGTAGCTGAAATAGAACCCCTAGATGACCATTGATTGGCTGTAGGTACAAGTATATACAGCTTAGGCACACAAGCAAGTATCCAATGTTTCGCGTCTACTCCGTCTACTCCGTACTTGTACTTGTACTTGTAAGCCCTGGAACTAAACCCGGGAAAGGAATCGCCTGCTAGTGGCCGCTTCCCCCTCTTTGTTCAAAGGCGCTAACGCAGGTACCGGGGCAAATTCCTTTTCTTTGTTCTCCTTGCTGGGTGGGAGGTTCGTCAACGTGCGCCGTTCGCAGCCACCAGTGGCTCAGGTACCAGATACCCAGTAAACCTAGCCTCCTTATTATTAGTACCCAGCACCTAGGTATACATAGTTTAAATGCAAAAAAAGAGATTGCAATTTAGCGGGCGCCGAGAAATGTGGTGAGATGAGCTTGACCAATTGGAGGTTCTTTTTAGGCCAACCACGCTGATTTGAAGCATCGTGTCTTTATTATTTCTTTTTAACCGGAAGGGCGGTTCTGGCTAACCAATTGGTGGCGATGTTGTAGTTACAATGCCATGACTTGAAAATTCGTCGTACTTGTACATATTTTACAGCCAAGGTACGCCGTACTTGACCCCTGGTGATAGCACCTTACTACTACAACTAAGTACCTACTAGTAGTTCTTGTTCCTTTGTGACTTGGAGATGTTGGCCAATCAGTACCACGGAACATTAACAGTTTGATAAAACATAGGTATACTAGCAGTACTCTATACTTGGCACTAAAATGAACAAAGTGGTTGCCAAACAAAGAAACAGAAGGCTTCATCGTCACAAAACGTGCAGATCAAAGTTGTATGTAAGGGGGGTGAGGCTTGTAGATTATTTACTACTCGTACTTGTACTCCGTACTAAGGTACCCAGACCAGTAGAAGTACTCCCTCCATACGGAGCACTTGTACATACAATGAAACTCCACCCCGGCGCCTCGCCTCGCATCGTCTCGCCTGCCCCACAGCCTCGTCTTTTCGAGTCTCGCTTCTCCCTTTCCCAGCCTGGTCCAAGCAGCTTTCTCTCACCGTCACGGGCTAATACGGGCCTAACACCAAATTCCCCTTCTGCTCCGGGGCCTTAGTATCGATCGAGTAAAGTTGGTTAGTTCCATTCTCTTGTTGGCTTTTCTTGGAAAGCTCCCGGGCCACCTCCTCCGTCCACGCCGTCTTTCCTCTGGGCTTCGCTCGCCAAATGTCCCTTTCGTTCATCCGATTCATGGGCAATTTAACCTGCCACCGGCGATAAGACAACTCTCTCTTGAGCGTTGCTTCTGGTGGCTACGAAAGTAGCAATCCTATCCTGTACCAAGTACTCACACATCGCGTGCCTCTCGCTTGCTACCATCTTCGTATTTTCGTACTACTTGTACGAGTATACTGCGAGTACCCTCGTACCCCTACGAAATCAATATCATAGACGTTGCATCGCAACCTCTCAGCGGGCCTGGAGCCATGGCGTCGATCCTGCCAGATTCTGATACACAATCTGCTTCATCTGAAGTCTCTCCACCTCTATCGCCTTTGCGGCATAGTACTAGCATCCCCCGCGACGCTACAGAAGACCAAGAAGAGGAACACCAATACCAATACCAATACCAATACCAAGACCAAGACCACCACCACCACCACCACCACCACCACCTTCAGACCAACAACCCTGGGACAACCATTACTACTGATCCTATACGCACTAGCATCGTCACCACTCATAGTCGTTCCCAGACGCTCAACTACGTAGATACCTCTACTGCTACCGTTATCTCTCCGGTATCTGCTACTTCTCTTCCTTTTCGCTTCTCCGGTCCCATCAAGCGGAAGCCCGTGTCCAACACCACCGCGTCGCTCGTCACCCAGTATCTCGTTCAGGGCTCTCCTCTGGTCCATAACTCTATCGACCTGCCTAGGCCGGATCATAGATTTGCTCGGTCGCCCTCCGTCGATAGTCCCACCTTCTACGAGTACCCTGCCTCTATTCGCGCCTCAGAGCAAGCGCCTCAGTGAGTACTTTCTCCCTCCCTCTCTCTCTCTCCTTCTACTCAGTTGGTTTGGAAGAAGGTCGTTGCGTCTCATCATATCCGACATGCTGGCTGCTGGAAAAAAAAAAGAAAAAAAAAGAAAAGAAAAGAAAAGAAAAGAAAAGAAAAGAAAAGAAAAGAAAAGAAAAGAAAAGAAAAAAGAAAGGGTGAAAACAAAGTAGCGATCAAAGGAAAAAAAAAAAAAATTCTAATTTAAATCTCTTTCAGACAGTCTCAATCAAGAACGGTACTAAGCGACGACGAAACTGTAACTGCCTCAAGAAACATTTCCACCTACGGTGGGCCTGCTACCACTGAAACAGCTGAAACAGAGTTCTCGGATGTCCTGTCAGAATACGACGACTTGCTTTCGGACCTGACAGCCGACGGCACTCCGGACGGTGGTTCTGTCAAAGCTCAAGACGAAACAACGGACGATACTTCCGACGTCGAGTCCAACTACGACGATAACTCTAATCCTCCTCCCTCTCCGCCCATGTTGGCTCCCAAGCACACGCCTCCCCATCTAAGGCTAGAAAAGGTCGATCACTCTATTATTATAGAGGACGGGCCGCAAACATACATAGACGACTCGCCACAGTCAGCAACCCTAGGCGCATCACCAAAGCTAAACAAACCGTTACCAAGGTCGCCTGGTGCAGCTTCTCCGTTGGCATCAATTTTTGGTGGTTGGGGACATCCTTCGCCTTCGGTCACGGACTTTTCGTCCATACCATCCCCATCTCCTTTGTCGCCGAGCGCCAAGACTTTGGCCAATGACAATCGTCGCTCAACAAACAGCTTATCATCCGGGCACACAAAGCCCAATGCGACAACGAATCTCACCCAACAGCGTGAATCCTTTTTCTCGACGCACTCACCACACACATCCAATAATTCAGCCTTGGTTGACGAGATGGAAGACGAGTTAAAGGCCATCAGCTCCGAGCTGGCTGCATCCATCCGGCGCGAGATCGACTTGGAAGATCTGACTGATAGACTGCAGGAGCAAATCAGCAACAACCCTCAGGTGCCTGGTAGCAAAAGAACAAGCGACTACTTTTCTGATTCGGGCCAGAGCACAGCCAAGCTCAGCGAATATGATCAGACTCGGGAAGAGATTGAAAAAGTTCAGAGGAAGTCGGAGATGGAGAGGGCGTCCCTCCGTCTCGAATTAACAAATAAGATACAAGAAGAAAGAGAAAAGAGAAAAGAGCTTGATCAAAAGATTAGGCAGCTACAAGAGAGGGCTTCCGAAGTGGATGTTGTTGAGATCAACAACATGGATGCCGGCGAACGAATTAAGGAATTGGAAAGTATTTGTGAAGATTTAAGACGGAAGCTATCAGAAGAGCGCCAGTCCAAAGCTAACTTCGAGGACCTGCTATCCGCCCTCAAGAGTCAGCTTCAGGAAGCCTGTGACGAGCGAGATAATCTCCGCGACGAGGTCGTCCCAGAGCTAAAGGCGCGAGTGGAAGGCCTAGAGTCAGAGGCATCCGAGTATGCTAACCTGACATACGAATCCTCCAGGATGCAACAGGAGCTTCACTCATTGAAACGAGAGAACAGCTCACTGCGCAACTCAATGGCTAGTGGCATAGAGGATTTGCCTACTAAACGAATGTCGGTGATAGGATTATCAGGACTATCTAGATCCAACTCCGTGGGCCTGTCACGGTCCAACTCAGTTGCCACTGGGCAGCTCCGAGCTCGAGGACCTTCCGGGCTTGGACTTGCCAGATCTGACAGCTTCAAAAGTGCTGCGCAGACGGAGTCGCGAGAGACCTTACTTGAGCGACTCAAGGATGTGGAGGCTCAGCGTGACGCTCTTCACAGTGCTCTGAAGAGTCTCCTAGAACGACAAGAGTTCCAGAATCGGGAGTACCAGAAGAAGATTCGTATTCTAGAGACTGAACGTCAGCGGCTCACCACCTCTCCAAGGAAAGCTGGTTTCGAAAAGGACATGTCGAAGCTGCGAACGGAAATTAATCTTCTGCGACGACGCGCCGAAGATGCCCTCGAGCAGAAATGGCAAGTTGAAAAGGGCCTTGGTGGCCTAAAGATTGATCTTGATAGAGCCGAAGAAGAGATTGAGTCTCTGCGCAACTTGCTTAGCGAAAAGGATATCTTGATCCCCCCCTCTCTTGCTCGATCGAGCAGCTCTAGTGACACTATGCGAGAGCCCGTTACGTCCGAGTCTCTCCAAAATGCATATGCAGAGCTGCAGGCTGCGTATGCCGAATCCCTAGAGCGTATCCGGCAGCTAGAGGCCGACTCTGGCTCAGATGAGGACACCAAGGTAGCCATTGAACGTCTTGAACGGTCACTCGCTGTGGCAGTTTCGGAGCGCGATGCGGCTAGGCGGGAGGCTGATCAGCAAAAGGCCCAATATAACATGCTCGCGGCCGGCGAGGCTCAGTCCATTGCTGCTGATGGTACTCTGGCAGAGAAACTTAAAGAATCTGCCGATCTCATTGAACAGCTCACGGCTCAAGTTCGGCAGCAGCTAGATGTCAATGCTGAATTGCGAGAGCGTCTTTCTGCCGCCGTCACTAGGGGAGAGGCAGACCGCAAGTCCAACTCGCAGCGCATTTCGGAGCTTCAAGAGCGTCTTCGAATCCTAGAAGACCAGGTCATTGCTGCCCAGACAGCATCAGAGGACCGCGTCGTCCGCCACGAAGAAGAGATTGACAGGCTGCGAGAGGCGCATAACGAGCAGTTACGCCGTCTCCAGACTGACCTCATTGGTGATGACTCCAAGTCCGGCTCCAAGTCCGGTCCCAAATCATTATTAAGCGCCCGCTCCATCCCCGCCAAGAGTCTTGATGAAGAAGCTGATATGAAGACACTTCGGGCGCGTGTCTCAGAGCTTGAAAAGGCACTGGCGGAGGCCGAGAAAGAAATGCAAGAAGTCGTGGCTAGGATGAACATGGCTCAGGTAGAGGTTCTCAACCTCCAGGAGGATCGCGAAGCTGCAGCTCGAGAGACTAGGAAACTCCAGGAGCTCCTGAAGAAGGAACAGTCAAAGGCTTTTGGCGGATTCTTTTCCGCTCGGAGCTGAAAAGTGTGTGATTAACGAGTAAAATCGCCATGTCGACTGGCACTTTAATATTAAAGAGGTGGAAAATATGGATAACGTCTCACAATTTTTTTTTTCTTCTTAATTTGTGCGGGCAACGTCACACGGCATTAAGCGATTGGAGTTTGCTTCTCATTCTTGGGTTGCTTTGCATCTATATATGATGATATAGCATTTTACTAACACCCAATCGAACCGGGTTGGTGGATTTGATTTAACAACCAAAAACAATTAATAATTAGAAAACAGCTGGCTTCTCAAAGAAGAGCCACAGGGGAGTTTGGCGTTCGTTTCATATGACTTGGGAACAGTCGGATACATGCGCGCATACCAATTGGGTGATTATTCAAGTTTTATATACAACACACGTTGGATTTCGGGCACCAAGGCTTAGACGTTTGAATCAGTCTTGCAAAATCAATCACGCGCTTGGAGAAACACTGCTTGGGAGTTTATTTCACATACTATCTAGAACCTTTTCTTAATGTTTTGTTTGTGTTAGTCGTCCGTATGACCGAGATACGATGGATTGTATTGTGTATATAGCTTAGGTAGTTTGCAATAATAGTCATTGCGCCGTGTTTATATATATATAGAAATGAGCGTTTGATAACTCCCAAAGATCGCAAATATGTAGCTAGAAGTAAAGCAACAAAGGAATGCAACAGGTAATTTGGGTAGTCAAGTCATCGAATAGACATACATTGGCAAGAGAGCCCTGCTGTATTATCAAGTCAATAGGCGCGGCTCTTCACATCAGTAGAGAGGTTCTTTCTTTCTTCTTTCTCTACCTAGCAGGTATTTATACTCTCATTAATTGAATACACCAAAGTACGATCTAACTAAGCTGAATTCAACGTCTCATTTCTATTAATATACCTTGTCACCGCCATCAAATCATCCACAGCTCGACTTCGTCTGGTAACCTCTTTCTTCTTCTTCTTCTCTCTTTCTCTCTTTCTCTCTTTCTCTCTCTCTTTCTCTCTCAAACATGTTACTGCTAAGATATCATATCCTCTATTGGGCTCTCTCCGTGGCCTCTCTCCAGGCGCAATCACTTCGCGGCATGCTAAAGGAGCATCTATCCACCCACGACGATACATATGCCATGTTCGAGCATGCCATGGCATTCTATACCCTCTGGTGCTGCCTCGCCGTTATTGAAAAGAGAACTCAGCTGCCACCAGCGCCTCCGAATTGGCAGAGTCAACGACTCGTCAAGCAGAAGATTTAGGAACGAATACTTGTTGCTGTTGTTGATACGACTATACAAAGACGGACATGGTTTTATAATATCGGCACGGGATTGATGTGTTTGATCGTGGGAGATGGGGCGTTGTGGGTGAGTGCTGCTGGAAAGGAGGGCGAGGATACGACAAGAGCCAAGATTGTAAGGGTGTTGTCAACGTTTATGTTTCTCGGGACGATGGAGCCTATTTGGAGAGATGTAAGTTTTTGTTTTATTTACCGTTTACCTCCCCCCCTTTCTCTCTTTCAATGGGATACATTACTTTGATGAGTTGCGTACTTATGCTAATGGGAAAAAAACCAATTTTGGACAGCGGCCAGATATCGAGGTCTGTGGACTGGAGATGATGTCGTCGGAAGCAACAACAACAACAGCAGCAGCAGCAGCAGCAGCAGCATCACGAACTGGGATTTTGGACACATTACTTTCCATGATGACTACAATCTCTGTCCTTTTAGCGGTATTTGCTACAGCAATGATGGCAATATATTCATGGACTGGAGAATGGGTTGATGTTATGGAATGGTGGTTTCCGAGGACACTGAAACCGCATCGGATCTTTGTCATGCTGTGGTTACTTTCGCCATTTGCAGATTTGGCAGAGACGGTAAGATTTACATATATGACTATATATATATATATATATATATATATATATATATATAACTA
>JACBYL010000327.1:0-36290 GCA_015266385.1 Trichoderma oligosporum | reverse complement strand
CCCCCCCCCCCTGGCCTTAACAGCTCACAGCTTGCGCCTCTTTTATACGTACGTTGTCTGACTGGCCACTATAATTCTCACTTACACCTCCTCTCCCCCCCCCCTCCTTGTAGATTCCCTCTCCTTCTCTCTCTCTCTCTCTCTTTTCTTCTGCTTCTCCCTTTTTCCCCGTCTGCAGTCTTGATCTATTATCTTAGCCGTCTTACTGTGAACTTGTCATCGTACCGTTGGATGTTCCTGTCGGGCATCGCTTGGTTGGGAGTAGCGCCTCGAATCCCCCTCATCTCTACCTACATACACACTTTATAACATATCTATAATAAGAAATAATAATAATAAGAGATAGAGATAGAGAGAAAGAGAGAGAGAGAGAGAGAGAGAGAGAGAGAGAGAGAGAGAGAGAAAAGTACATATAGCCAAGTCTCCCACTCGTTTCATCCGCATCGGGCAGCCACCTCATGGCGAATTTAGCCTCAACCACACCAACTTCCACCAAGACCTCCATACTACCATCTCCAGGTTTCGGATCGCCAGATAATGGCGGTAATGACGAACCCAGCGGTCCTAGTGGTCCTAATGAACCTGGAGGCGGCAGTCTAAATACCAGCGACAATAGCCAAACTCAAGCCTCAGCAACATCAATTCCAGATGGCCTCTTGTCTCCTGCCGCTCCGCCGAGTACTAATCCCACCGTGTCTGGACTTGGACATTCCTCGCCGACGGTTGTCGCCTTCAACGACAAGATCAATTTCCAGGACAGCTCTGACGGGCGCGTCTTTTTAACCGAGGATGTCGTCAAGACCTTTTCGTGGACACACAATGCCACCACCACGCCGATAGACATCTTTTGGTATGGGAGGAACAGCTCAGATGAAGCGTTTAATGCGTCCAAAGCAAACGTCATTGCCTCTGCCAATTTCGATAGTGGCGGCTCACCTCCAGAGCCCTTTTCCTCACGTATGTCGTGTCTAACTTATATCATGTCATGATACACACACACTCTCTCTCTCTCTCTCGCCATGTCTTTTTCCTAATGACAATAAAGCTAACAAAATGCCCAGTGACATCCCTAAACACAACCTTCAACCTCAGAAGCTCCAAGCTAGTCAACTGGTACCAAAAGGAAATGGTCCTGAAAATCGACTGGAAAACACAAAACGCCAACGGCTCCTCCCAATCCGGCGTCTTCACCGTCGCAAATCGAGATTCCTTCGACACCGCCCAATTCAACCAACAGGCAACCGACAATTCGCAGGACGCCAAAGGCGTCGAGCACATCAACTTCAACAGCAAACCATCCGGAGACCCATCAGTCCCTATCAGTGGGCCCTCTAGTAATGATGGTGACAGTACCGGCAGAGGTAGCCACGGGGGGCTCAGCACCGGTGCCATCGCCGGCATAGCCGTAGCTTGCGCCGTCGTCGGCATCCTCCTCATTGGGGCCCTAGTCTGGTTCCTTCTTCGTCGTCGTCGAAGGCGTCTTTACAACGGAGGATATCAAACCCGCCAACACCCCACCAACTCTCTCATTGCCGCCAAGGAACATGCCCGAACCAGCGTCGCCGAGTCACGCATCGTATCTCCCTTTTCCGACAACAACGAGGTCCCTACAATTGGTACCCGTCCCGCATTTCAACATATTATGCCTCTTGAAACAACAGCTTCGAGGACGAGTACAACAAACGGCGCGACAACTCCACACGATGACAACAGACTGGATCGTCTAGATACTGGATCGGGTAGCATGTCACGTAATATTGCTCATCTTGTCGAAGAGGGCATGACGGAAGCTGATATCTTGCGTCTGGAGGAAGAGGAGCGGCATCTAGATGCTGAGATTGAGCGCGTAGGCCGAAGGACCTAATCCAAAAAGGTCGGCGCAGGGATATATATATATATTTGCGAAAAAAGAAGAGAACCATTTTTTTTATTTTCTACCATTTATAGAGGCTCGGAATCTTGTTAATTTGCGTAAAAAAATTTTTTTTTTTTTTTTTTTGGAAATTAAGAGGGCTACCAAGAGACGTCACGACTTATTCTCTGATATCACTTTCTGGACGGCGTCTTTATTGGTGTTTTTTGTTTTTTTAAATAACTTTGCTGAGATGATTGAAAAATGATTGCGACGCAAAAAATTTTTTTTTTTTTTTTTTTTTGGAAATTAAGAGGGCTACCAAGAGACGTCACGACTTATTCTCTGATATCACTTTCTGGACGGCGTCTTTATTGGTGTTTTTTGTTTTTTTAAATAACTTTGCTGAGATGATTGAAAAATGATTGCGACGCTGTAGAAATGTGAACTGGTCCCTCTCGCAAAAATCTCTCTTCTCATCGTTTATGAATAATATCCTCTGTGCTAGTTTAGTAGATTCTTAGTAGCATGAGAGCCTCTCTCTCTCAATTGGTGTTAAAATATGTCAAACCTGTAAACTCGTGCTCCGTAAATGATGAGAGTCAGATTGAATTTCATTGTCAAAAATAATCACACCTTCATTCCAATAAAGATTCCAGTAACATGCCGCTCCCTAAAAGAATCACTCCGCATGGTCCCTCTGGTAGTATACAGCGAGGTTCTTTCACCTCCATCGGTTCGACATTTTTTTCCCCCCCATCACTCAGAATTATCACTCGCATAGACGAACAGTAGAGTTTCCCTTATCTGAATAGGCGGCTGACAAAATTACTCGCGATGCTTCCCGCCAAGTTGGTTGATCCAAATGCACTACCAGCGAGATTGGAGGCCTGGCTAAATTTGTCGCACCGAGAGAATGCCAGCGTGTTTATAATGGTGAGAACCAGTGCAATGACTATCATCCATGTAAGCCCTCTCGTCTATATCATGGGGCATAACGCCAGCATAAGGAAAAGCTGAAAAAAAAAGGAAAGAAAAAAAAAAGAGGAAGGGGAGGTGCAGGATTTCGACTCACCAACAAGAGGCAGCCACAAGAACTGTAGCCTTATAATTGCCAAAACAGCCATCAATATCCACCACACCGGCTGTATATACAACGCAAGCCAAAAGAATCGGCTGTCCGTTGAATTGATCTGCCTCGTTCCCGGCTCTAAACTCTCAAATACCCATTGGGAATCGCCTGTCGAAGGATCAACCTCGTTCCACCACCGCAGTCCAACAAGACGACGCCCAGCAATATTCTTAAGGTAGTAGAAATCAGCAGCGAGGAGGAGTATCGTAATGATAAATATCATGATCCTGAAAATGAGCTCCTATTAGACTAAACGAAAAGGACTTTGGAGACGGGCTTCGATTCTTCGATTTCTTTTGATTTTTTTGGATTTTTTTGGATTTCAAGACCGCTCGATTATGCGCCGAGTCAAAGAGGACTACATACATGCTTTTGATGACCCATAGTCCCAGGAAGTATATAAGTACGCTCGCTATAACGCCATCAGCCCGTATGCGACACAGATTGCGACAAGGCGTCACTAACATATTCTGAAGCCTAGAAACGTGAGAAGCGTAATCGGATGAGAGCTGAGCCTCCAACTCAGCTCTCCCGGCACGGGCTGTGTGGCCTCCATTGGAGCAGCTTGAGACTTGAGTAGTTCGGCGTCGCGGGAGATGGAAAACTTTTGATTTTGTCAAGTGTTGCTTCAAAGATTCTGCCTTGAAACTCTTCGTCGTCAGCAAAGACGAATGGACAACATGAGCTTCGTGATCAAGCTACCGTAGCTCGTCAAACAGCATCAGGGATGGAGGTACGATATTCCGGCATATGTGGGGTCTATCGAGCAGTTCCCCGCAAGCCCCAGCCAGCATAATAGTACCAGCCAATGAACTCTTAACTACCTAGTACTCGTACGTACTTTATTCGGCTACTCATGATAATTGGTACTGAAGCCATGTTGCCGGCTATGTTTTAAATAGCCAATTGTTGATATCACTGATCACCACGCCCAATTATAAAAATTTACATCTCCCACTTCCTTGTGTATATTTAGAACCTTTGATTATGAGCTGCTAGATGCATTACGGTATAATATATTGCCAGTCATCTACTCCGAATACTATTTATTTCATCCATCTTTCCATCACCTAGCTTGACTTTCAACTGTGGTTCATCATGGCGGCTCGATCTTCCTCCATCCTTCGCCGTTCCTTATTATATGGTTGTGTACTCAGGGCCATACTATATCAAAGATGCCTACTAATATTAATTCCTAGTGCCTGCCTCTTCTCAGAAGATGCTCACCAAGTCGCTGGGCTTAACAACAGACAATGTTACGTACGACTTGGAAGATTCTGTAACTCCTTCTGAAAAGGGAAATGCCCGAAACCAATTGAAGGCGCACATCTCCAGCCTCAAGTCACGCCCTACTGGCATTTCAGAACTTGCTGTTAGAATAAATGCAGTTTCGACTCCGTTTGCTCTGGACGACCTAACTGCGCTGTCATCAGAAAATCAAGTTGATGCTATTGTCGTGCCCAAGGTCGACTCGGCCGCTGACTTGACTTTTGTCACCGATGTATTGCGGCATATAGCACCAGAACGCCACGGCGATGGCGCAAAGAATCCAATCAAAATCGTTGCCCTGATTGAATCTGCTCGGGCGGTTATGAACCTCTCCTCAATCTGCAAGGCTTCTCCCTTTCTCAGCGGCCTAGTGTTTGCGGCCGAGGACTTTGCACTTGACCTGTCAATAACGAGAACACCTTCTTTGACAGAGTTTCTCTATGCGCGGTCGGCCATCGTCACTGCAGCTCGATCGCATAACCTCCCAAGTGCCATAGATTTGGTTTGCACTTCCTATCGAGGTGATGAGGGTCTCAAGACATTAGAAGAAGAATGCCGGGGTGGAAAAGCCATGGGATTCAATGGGAAACAGTGCATACACCCTGGGCAGGTAGAAACTGTCCAGAGATTGTTTGCTCCCGATATTAAAGACGTGGAATGGGCTGTTCGTGTCACCATTGCGGATGAAAAGGCGGCTGCGGCTGGGCGTGGCGCATGGACTCTTGATGGGAAGATGATTGACGTTCCTGTTGTAGGGAAAGCTCATGCAATAGCTTCCAAAGCAGAGCAATGTGGAATCAATGTTCAGGATATAAGGGTGAAGTGGAAAGATCAAGAGCCAGAGTAGTATTATTCACTCCTATTAACTGCACTCGGGAATATTAGAAGAAGGAAAAAGAAATTGAGCATCGCTGGTGATTGTTCATAGGAATTGATTAGCACCACATCATATGATTTGGCCGCCAGAATGATGCCAATTCTGGCTCTGTATCGTGTTCGGAGACCTCTGCTGGAACCCGAAGTCGTTGATGTCGCCGCGAAGGCCAATCAAATTCTTTATGGACGGCCCTTTTGATCAAGTCTCCTGTTGAGCTATGAGCCCCAGGTTCAATCCATTGAAGAAAATCATTTGTGTATCTTCCATTGTTAGAAATAATAGTATGTGGCATTTCTGGAGCATGCCTCTGGTATATCGCTTCGGCTGAGGGCAAACCTTCACCAACGTTACGAAGGTATAGTTCGTCATTATGGCCTAATATTTTCCGTTCCATTCTTTCAATGTACTCTCGAAGAGGCTCGCCTGGTATATCATCATCCTCGCGGGGGCTATTTGCGGAAATGGTAGTCAACTCTTGTATAGCTTCCTTGGGCAATTGATAAACTTTTTCAGAAACGGCAGCCTGCATACGCCAATTGATATTGGCGTTAGCCCTTGACGGTGAATTACCAAGTCTAGGTGACTTTGAGTAGTCAAACATCGCTAAACTGTCGTTTAATTGTTGATCTTGGGTATGTAGTGGAAAGCAGGTGCTGATCTTTTTAGAATGCCATGGTTGAGAGGGGCTGTTATGGGGATACTTCTCATCTTTGATTCCCATTCTGAAATCCAGACATTCAGAACCTTGTGGTAAGTTTGTAGGGTATCCATATATCTGACCCTTTATATTCATGGACATTGCCTCTGAGCCTTTGGGTCGACGTTGGTGTGTGTCCCCTTCTTTTCTTACTTCGGTGGCTGGTATTTGTGAAATAAATTGAGGTATGTACAGTTCTGCTCCTTCGTTGAGGGTATCTGTGTCTTTTGGCCAAAGCTGATGGTAATATCTTTCGTGGTTCTGGAATCTCTCATTGTTCTCTTCTTTGAATGCGCCTACATTGGCCGGCCGGTTCATCCCAGATGAAGTAAACCAGGGGCTCACCATGACCCCCTTGTCTTCATACTTAGGTGGTTCGACAGTTTTGTCAGTACAAAGCTCGGGCTGCCCGCACCTCACATTAGCTTTATATTCCTGCTGTTTTATTGCAGACATGCTCAAAGCATCTTGTCCTAAGCTATCGCCAAATGAAACCGGCTCGTTCAATATATTCGAATCGGAGAAACGCAGTTGCGTAAGCGTAGAAAGACAAACAGAGCGGCTTTGTGATTCATGTCCACTCTGTGACAGCGTTGGTCTGTTGCCACCCCCCATATTGCCTTCTGCGCTTGTATTGTCATCTTCTCCATAGCATGCTGCGGTCTTAGTCTTTGAGGCAATGGCTTCGCTAACGGGGTCGACAGCCTTTGCGTGTTGGAAAGATTCGAAATCGGCATTGGAGACGTAGGGGCCCATGGAGATGGCTCTGTCATTAGGCGAATTAGAGGATCTAGGAGGTGGATAGTCTGCTCTTAGGCGTTTTAATGCATTAGCGAAACAATCAAATTCTTCCTGCTCATCCCTCCCTCTCTTCGACCTTGTATGGCTTTTTTCGTTGGTTTTGTTGTTGCTTTCCTCAGGCAGTGGTATGTCATTAAAGACCAAATCGGCCACTATCGAACTGTCAGAAGAGAAACTCGCCTAGACTTCCATGGCACACGTACATGGTGCCGAGCTACGGCTATGAATGGGGGGAACTGTGGTAAAATTAGGCTTCAGCTTTTCTCTGTTACTACTTGAACAATTAATACCTTCAGGGGCTGGAAAAGACGTACCGAGATTCTTTCGTTGGGATTGGCTATTGCTCCAGACCCAAAGTTGGCCATTATTGACCGACTACATCGTAGTCGGTTATTCTTCATTTCTCGCATCGAGAGCCTTTTCCCCCTTTCTCTATTAACATGCCTTGGTTTTGATTTAAAAGTGTCATAGCGATCGTTTCGAGTCTTTCGTCTAGGGCGCTTCTCGAACATGCCATTGTCCGCTATCGAAGCCTCCGATGACGTCGAAATAAGTTTTCCCGATTGGTATTGTCCCTTTCTATGATCCAAAGCAATGCCATGGGTACTGTCTGGATCGAGCTGGCGATGGTGATTCTGACCTGCAGAAAGTGATTGTGATGGGATGTCTTGGATAGGGAGATCTGATAATTCGCATTTTCTAGCGCCATAAATAGGCTGGACACCAACTGCTGGGAGACCGTGGGGACGCCATAAAGGGTCCTTGGGATCAAGAGGAAATTCTTGTAGCTGGACTTGCTGCTTGGAATCATTGCAGCTCGTTTGCAGGTGATGCAGCCAAGAAATGATAGGTTTTGACGGCGAGGGAGTGCCCTTATTATTGGAGGGGGACGGCAGGGTAGTAGAACGGCCACTCCGACTATGATGGGAGAGTGTGCTCCTGGGCGTAGGAGAGTGGCCATGTTTATGGTGCGCCATGCTCCTAACAAGCAATGATACGTTAGAAGCCGCTTGATAGCTAGAAATAATCAAAAGAAGTTTCAGACACGATAGAGAAAAATGTCAACACCGTATTGTGAGGTGAAATGATCCATTAACAGAACAAGGAAATTATTTACAGTTCTAGATTCTATTCATTTCAACACAGGGGAGAAAAGGTCTGCCAACGGCTGGATCTTGCAGGAGCCTTGCTCGCTATGTCGTCTAGAGGGAAGTCTGTTTCTAGTAATGGAGCAGGAGCGCATGTTTACTCTTGGGTTCCAACACATCATGTGACAGCATAAAGACGCCTTCTTACGTTAAACTCGCATCTAGTGCAGGAGGATTGGAGAAAATTTCCTCATGTAATTATTTGATTGATCGGGTAGACCTGTAATTCCTAGATTTATTGGCTGAAACCAGTCGGTCACTCATCGACACTGCAAGCCAAGGCTACCAGTACCAGGTAAGGTAGTATTGCTGTGGCGCTGGCTAATATACAGTTAGGCAAGGATGTTCCTGATGCCTTATAGGCTCTGGAGAACAAAAGAGGATACCGTGCTAAATTAACTACACGTGCTTGCAGCTTACCCCAAAACAGGTGAACGGATACTCTTCCCCGCCCCAAAAGCTGGTTCTTTGAAGCGACCAGGCCCAATGATTGGTGTAGTAGGTGCCAAGGTAAGGTTCAGATCATTAAATCCATTTTGCAAGATTTCAATCAAGCATGTTGTGGCTTAATGGCGCTGTACTTGGGTGCCTTCTTACGGAGTATAATCCGCATAAGTACGTACTTAGGTAGGTAGGTATGTACTAGGTAGGTACCAGTCTGCTGCGTAAGTACTAGGTAAGTACAAGTATGTACTACTTTACGAGATGCTATTTTCGACCTATTAAAAAATTCCTTTCGAGTCCTCGCATATCGATATGTAATACTCTAACTCCGTACCTCCCTAATAGGTACCTAAGTAGGCACATGCTATTTATTTACTAAGTCATATCCCCAGCAAGGCGATCCTCAGCTAGTACGGAAGTAGCTCCAGGTGGGATGGTAATTCGGGATAACAACTCTCTGGCTCTCGCAGCTTTACCCATTAAGATCTGAGAAGTTGATTACAAACGGGAAACCTTTCCCAACCACCAAGCCTGCACGTTTTTGTCTAGCTGCAGGGCCTCTGTGCCACCTTGTTCAAGCAAACTTGAATCCTGTATGGCCCGCTTTGTAGGCTGGATGGGGCCGAACCCGACTGCATGGTTCGTCGGGGCTGTGGATTTGGAGCGGAGCCAACGAAAAAGGCGCGCGTAAGATCCAGGATGCTTGGATGCATGGATTGCTAGGTAATACAAGGACGTTGTAATACTTGTACGTACTACCTGGTACTGAATAGTGGTGGTACAAGTACGAAATGCTGCTATACTCCGTGTACTCGTATGCTTGTAGGTACGTAATGTAACAGTCACCCGATTGCAGAATTATGTAGAAACTTTTTAACCTCAGACGTGTCATTGCCGCTGCCAAGGAAGATGAAGACTTGTCGATATCCAGGCGCTTAGATTAGGAGGGCTACTAGTGAGCTGAAAGACGCACATAGAGTGTACTAATTTCTTGTACTACCTTAGTACTTTTCGTTTGTACATACGGTCAAAGATCTGGCCGAGCTATTTGCCTGCTTCTCGTCATCTTATTGGTGTTCAGCCGGCGGCCAAGCGCCATGAAGGTTAGATCAGGGGTTCATAAACGACACTTGACGTGGACCCTGGCTTACTTGTATGGCCAAGTTGGCTTGGGGGCGGTTCCCAAGTATTTTGGTCAATTGCCGACCAGGAGCTCATACAAGGTATAAAACATATGCGTCCGAGAGCGAAACCGAGACGCTTCATTTCTGGCGTATTGGCCATCCCCGATAGCCGGTATCTCGTCAGCGTCATCCTACAGGTGTGTCATGTCATTAAGGTAGTATTACTATCACTCTGCATGGGAACAAATATCATAACAAGGGCCAAAATAGTTTATGACGACCTTTACCCCATAGACAATCCTCAACGACCTGTGGGCCCTCAGGATCAGGACTTTTGCGACAAGACATGCAGAAAATATTATTCTTCTTCGTCTTAAGAATAGGAAGGCTAAGGGTGCCGCATGAATGAAGAAATTTGAAACGGTAATGTGTCATAGCTAAAATCATACAAACCTTGATCATGGCTTAATTGATATCCCATCCAATTGTTCCGAGGAAGAGGCCCTTCGTTTACTTTTGTGCATACCATACCCATACTGGTAGTAATTTTCAAACATGGCAGCTCACCCTGGTAGTTACATAGTCTTCATATACTCCTAATCTAAGCCCTTGTCACGCCATCTTGCCGTCATGATTGTATTATGGATACTCGGTCGGTGCACTCGTCAAGTAAAGTGACTAAAGGGTTTGCACGGAGAATTTTAAAAGCACATGAGATCATATTCTAAATTACCATCTATAATATGACTGGTACACAGAGCAAATCGAAGCCCACAAATGGTACTCCGTACAACTTGGGACAACATTTACGATCATGGCTAGCCTGTGTAGAGCCCCTTTGAGGTCCATATGAATGTGCAAGAAACAGGAGAAAGCGGAAGTTTTGATGGTTTTGGATCTAATAGCTACAACTCTAATCCAAGATCGTCTCATCTACGGTACCGTAAATTATGCCCTAAACAGCCAAGTAATATGGCGCAGATTGGCAGCTTTTGAGACGTCTACGTGCCATTGGCCAATCGTTGACGGCCTGTACGATGTCCGTTGCTCTTTCCAATGCAACAACGGACTTGTCTCTGAATCGCCACGTCATAATCAGCCTCGCACATTGTCTGTACAAAGCAGTCACCTGCTACTTGGTACCTTTCTTGGTGGCACCCCAAGGTAGTTTTCAAGTAGCAGCATTATCCCGTTACTGCAGAAGGTGCTGCTGATAACGCAACCTTCTCCAATATACGGGAGGGAGTACTGAGTACTTTTGCGTTTGTACCCGCACTGAACAGACAGAGGAACTTGCAGCCGTCATCTGGCCACCCGTTTTTTGTTCTCCCACAACATTCCCTTGACCGCATAAATCTTGGTCATCTCTCTTTTTTTTCCCTTAAAAAAAATTCATCTTCTCCCGCCTTTCCCAACATAAAGTCTCGGCCCTTTTCATCAAAACTACGGCACCGATACGAACGTACTGCGCGCTTCATCCTCCGCCCGTCTCCTCGAGGCCGCAGTCAAGACCCCGATAAGCATTTGCTCGGATAAAGATCTAGGCCTAGTCGCCCTCATACAAACTACCTAACGCGCCGCGGCTTTCTTGCCAACAACTCCAGCTTCCAAGACTGGATTTGTGTCATTTTAATTAGCGCATAGTTTAGGACAAGTCGGCGTCGATCGCTGAAAAGGCGAGATCAGCAAGCCACAACCACGTTGTGTGGCTCATCTTTCTTAGGCCTGGACAATTGGGTTACTGGTTACTGGTTCCAGACGTTACGGACGAATCGGCACAGCCTTAGGTACGTGGTCGTGCAGTAGTCATGCATCTTTCCTGTCCCTCGCTGCAGTCCGAAGTACCGCATGATACACCTTTGCCATCTTCGTTCTCCCTCCACTCTCCTTTCTGCCCTCCCTCTGTCCGCCCCAATCTGCACTTGTACCTTTGGAGCTGGGCACTGTCATACTCTAGGGGCAGCCTCGGAGAATCCCTCTCCCCTCCCAATCACTGACGGCTCAGCACACACATCAACTGCGTTTGGAATTGGACAGTAGCCTGTCTCTTTTTATCCAATCCTCTCTTTTCTTTAATTCTGCTGGCCCATGTTGATCAGACCCCCTTGACTTTCGAGGTATGCCATATCATACCTACTTTTAGCCATTGTGGCGGGGGGAGATTCTGTGCCACAAACCAGATATTGCTTGCACGTAATACCATAGTATCCAATGTTGAATGGCATTATGGATGCTTGGAGTGGCATTCGTTGTCCCCTAATGACAGCGCCGCTGGTGGCCAGTGGCCTTGCGCGCCGTATGCAGTTTAGAGGACTTTATGCCCTACCCTCTGCAAGACACTGTCCTGCCCAAGCCTATGACTCTCTCCTCAGTCCTTCTACCTATTACCTGTTGAGACTAGTTCTTTCACTCTTCCCCCCCTCCCTAACAACGCCAATTATACATCCCGACTCTGCACCCCGCCTGACAATATCAGAACATTCGGTCAGGTTACTGCAACTTTGGACAAGGACTACCAAATCCATCAGCGTCAGAAAAACGAGACGCAGTGCATTACGAAATGTCGAAGCTTTTCATAGGGTGAGTTTTCCGACTTACTCTGCCGGGTGCGCTCGCCACGTAGAGATGAATGAACGTGCTGACTGAGAGCAAAAGCGGCCTAGCATGGCACACTGAAGAGGCCACTCTGCGCCAAAAGTTTGAGGAGTTTGGCGCTGTTGAGGAAGCGGTAAGCTACTCTTTACTCATCCCATTACGCCTCGGGCACAACACACCTGGTTTGATTGATTTGGTTGATTTGATTGATTTGATTGATTTGACTGGCTTTTGATTTCCTTAAATAATGGAATGGAATCCCTGTCGAACGCGAAACCCCTATTGCGGCTTCTCATGATAGTGGAATCCTTATTCTAACTTTGGTTTGTGAAGGTGGTGGTCAAAGATCGAGATACCGGCCGCAGCCGTGGCTTCGGGTTTGTGCGATACGTGCAGGAAACCGACGCCCAAAATGCTATTGCCGCTATGAACAATGTTGAGTATGGGTTCCTGCCGATTCCTCTCTTATCAGAATCGTCGTAGTTCAAGTCTACTTTCTGGCAGAAGAGTTCTGATTCTGGTGTTAGGTTTGACGGGCGAACTATTCGTGTTGATAAGGCATCCGATAATGGTCCCCGAGGCGGAGGATTCGGCGGCAATCGTGGCGGAGGATCGTCTTACGGAGGTCGAGGCAACTATGGAGGACAGGTAGCATACAACGGCGGAGGACCGCCCCCTGGCTACGGCGTTGCTCCAAACATGTATTCGCCATCTCCCTATGGTCGTGGTTACCCACAGCAGCAGCCTCAATATGGCATGCCCCCGCAAGGTTAATCTCCTGAACCATTTGTCACCGTTATTATTGCGGTACTTGCTCATCTAGAATCAATGTTGACCATCTCCTAGGCTATGGCGTCCCAGCACCGTATGCTGCGTACCCAAATCCTTCTCAGCAGCCGCCACAGCCTCCTCCCCAAGGAGGTGGAGGCTACTAAGCAATTCAACAAGGTCGCCGCAGGTCCCCTCCCTTAGCCCATTTCTAAAGTGAGAGGCTAGAGTCCTTCCAGAGCCGTACTATCGAAAAAATGAAGACCCAGCTGTGTTCTTTTGGTTTTGCGAACGGCACCTTTAGAACTCTGAAGATGCAACATCTATAAGTGTTCAAGATATACCCCGGATTTGTTTTTTTCTTTCGATATATGGATGAGCCGTCCAGGCTTTTAATAAGGCTGCTTGATAAAGGCTATTGGAGAAGGAAAAGAGGTTTTTTTTTTTTTTCACTGCTGACTTTTACTTGCCTCGTCTTGTGCTTTGGAATCAGAAAAAAAGGGGGTTCCTGCACTATCGCTTGTGGGAGGGACTGGCCGGATCACGGATGAGACAAAGAGGAATTTCTGGTAGGGATATCTATAGGGATATTGGACCATATTTAGCTGCCTTTTTTTAAAGAAAGGCTAGCTATAATATTGGCGACGTTAATGACGGCTATGATTGATTGATATCTAGGTCGGCTGGAGAGAGGGATGGGGCGGCATTGTCTATCATTAGGGGTTTGAGAGGAAAAGCATCTGCGTTCAATGTTTCTTTGTCGAATTTCTGGTCTTTCTCTTTTTTTTCCCCTCTCATGAGACAACTTTTTCGATTTCCTCCGCTTCTTGTGTGCTGCTTTCCTGTTTGAAATTGGAGTTGGGGGCCGATGCTTGAGGAGCTTTCACTGCACCGTTGGCAGAAAGTTCAAGGGCCCTCACACGACGTGCAAGATCGCTTACATGAACATCTTCGCTCTCCGAGCATAGTTCAGCCAAGGCTGTGTCGAGGCCAAAGAGGTAATCTTTGTTTAGCCCACTAGGACCACGGCTACGCAAGATATGCTCTGCAAGTTTCTGAGGGTCTTGGGGACCAACAAATTGCTCGTTATCAGGCGTGCCGATGTAGACAAGAGTACGGATTGGTGAAGAACCATCAGCGGGATAAAAGGGCGTATAGTGGATGGAGTAACCGTTGATCTCTCGGATATCGAGATACTCTTTGACTTCCGTGACATGATCGACATGAATTCGGTAAGCCACCCCCCATACCTTATCAGGGGCAGAATCGTGGTGATCTGTAAGCTGTTCCCAGTGAGATCGTTCAATGAGAGTAACTACTCGGCCAGGAGCTTCTGGCGTTCCTCGATGATCCTCGCTAGATTTAACCGTCGAGTCAGTTTTACAGTTCAACCTTACGATTTAAAACCATTCATCAAAGGGTTTTGCAGGAATCGCCCTACCTAGCCTATATGCTTATGTGGTGAGCTGTTGAACAATATTTTTTAAAACCAAACCGTGTGAGGGTGTTGATTTAGACTACTATATATATTTGGGACACTAACCTGCCAGAAGCGTCGAACGTAGCCTGTTACCCAACCTGGAATTCTCCTGTCTATTATCGGTGACAGTATTGTATTAGCGTCTACTTGTTCATTTATATCAAGCGCACTATGTGCACCCATCCATGAAAATTGATAAATTGTTGGAGGGGACAATACCAAAGTGCGGAGGTGGCTTCCATATGAGACTCCTACAGGGTTGGGATTCCATCAGAAGACCAGATACTTGAAAAATGGACCAAAAGACATGAGCGTTGGCAGAGGAGTAAAACCCATGCCATATCTCAGGAATCATGCGTACGTACCCGTAACCATAAAGCCAAAATTCTGATGTGTTTTCGTCTGTAGACATAGCGCACGTCAGGCCTAGATCCTATCTCCGATCTTGCTCCGATTCGATCAAATGTACTATCAACGACTAGAAACAGTAAATTACACAGAAAAGAGTAAATAGCAAAAGACAGCAGCTGATTATGTGTTCTAGATAAGGACAACGAAGTGTGTCGATTTTGTTAGAAAAAACGCAATGTCTTGGTATAACGGACTTGGCCAAGGTGTCTGTATGGAGTGGAAATAAGTGATAGGCTATACTCTAACAACGACGAGAGTGATTACAAAGCAGCAAGCGACGAGGTTGATTGGGACCTTTTGAGTTACTAGTTGGGGTAAGCTTTTCTACAACTGTCAACTGAAACTGGGTGATACAAGTAGTATGCACCTCCTCAGCAACATGACTTACGATCTGAGTGGATCTTACAGGTGACTTCTCAACTTCTCTTACAATGCAATGGATTCATTCAAAAACAAACTACACACGTCATTCCTCGTGACCTGAGGCCATCCCGCTTCGCAGCGGATGCGAGGCGAACAAGTGAGGTGGAGTCTTGCGAGCTGGCCGGAGCCTACTGAAAAGCCTACTCCAGCGATGCGACGAACAGCGTGCGTGCTTTGATGGCATTCTGGAATTGGGCGTTGCAGAGCCTCAATCGTCATGTGGGTACTACTAGGTAGTTATGTGGCATTAAGCGTGGCGGCTGTGCAGGTTTCGAGTTTCTCATCTCAGCGCGCGCTGGGTTTGTCGACGGCATCACGCAGTCACTACCTCTATGTACCTGCTACTGGGTGCGATAGATGAGGTAGCTTACTGCTTACCAGGATATAACGTCCAGTGAAAAGAGAGCCTTGAGGATTCTTATTACTTGCTGGGTATTAGGTGTAGGTATTGTTCTATTTCGAGCGAGATTGGAGGAGGATGGCTAGAAGGATGCTCAAGGAGCCGTGAGGCGGTGCGGTTCACGGCAAAGACCAAAAACCCCGCCACAATTCTCATACAAGTAAGACTCGCTTTGGCTCTACGGAGTAGCATCTCTCTAGGTTGCTACAAGTTTGCTTGGCTTGGCTTGGCTCCTTACAGCAGCATACAGGGATAGTGATCGGCTTTTATTTGCCTGGCCTGGTAGTATTGAGCCAAGGTATGGAGTACGTACTTTGTACTGATGGACGAAACCGAAGCAAGCCAAGGCTACCTAGAACTATCTATCAGTAGCTGATGAGGACAGCTAAGACTGTGAGTTCTCCTACATACATAGGAGTATGTACTTCGTATAATAAATCTCCTACTACATTTATCGAAGGCGTTGCCGCTTCCAACATCTCAACAACGTCTTCTCATCTTCCATCTTGGAACTCACAACTCGCAACAATCTGTGAATTGAGAATCTTCGGCCTGAATTCTTTTTTTTTTTTTTCGTAACATCCACGACAATTTTACAGGCTTGTAGCCCCCTATCCTGCAATTTGCAAGGGCTATTCTCAATATTCAATATCCCTGATTAGAAAAAGCCTGCCCCGCGCAGGTCGCGACGTTTCCCCAGATAACTACATCAAGCGATACCTACCTACCTGCTTTATCTCTCCCTTCACCCCGCCGCCTCCCCCCCAAAAAAAACGTCAACTCCTTCAAGACCGATTTTGAGAAAGCAAAAAGGGCGAAACGCATCGTAAATCGACTGGAATAGGCGAAGCGGAAATCTTTTGTCTTCTATTTCATACCAGCGTCCTCGTCGCTGGACTGCGACTCACCGTCCACCCCAGTCTTTTCTGATACTTTGTTAAAAATGGCGTACAATCGGCCCTACGACCCAGATGCTCTCCCTAGGTATGTCTTTTACTTAATGCTCAATTATCATGCCGTTGCGTTGCCATACAGTTCCTAGACTATCCAGGAAATATCAGTCAATAACTAACTCTCTCGCGACGATAGATTTGCTGAGCCTGAACCTGTAGGTGCTGCTTGAACTCCTGAGCTGGGAGATGAGTGAATATGGGAATAGCAATTTAACCGTTTTTACAGAAACCAGGCTCAGGGCCACCACACGCTGCGCCGCCACCACAGCAGCAATATGGCCGCCCGCAGCAACCACCTCAACAATACCAGCAACACCCACATCAACAGTACCAACAGCCTCCTCCTAGAGTCGATCAACAGCAGTTCGATCACCCGCCGCGGCGTGATACGGGACATGGTCAAGGGCAGCCGAGATATGACCAACCGCGGTACGAACAGCAACACCAGCAGCAGCAGCAGCAGCAGCAGCCGCCGCGACACAATACAAGATCACCAATTCATAATCCAGGCGCCTATGGCCTTGGATCCCCACCTCCTATTGCTGCCGCTCAGCGCCCGCCAGCGCAGCATCACCCTGCACCGGCTTCTCGGCCGCCGCCATCTCCATCAAATGACGCGTCTGGTGCGGATCCGACATTGTTGCCATTGTTCAGGGCTGTTGATAAAGATGGTGAGTAAACCCTCTGATTCAGGCTAAAGAGTCCGCATTTTGATTGTGTAGACCACTATAAAAGAACCATTGACTGACTGACTCTCTCTCTTTCTCTCTTTGTGTAACATTAGGAGCTGGACAGCTTTCCGAAAAAGAGCTCTCAGCTGCCCTCGTTAATGGCGACTGGACCGCCTTCGACATCCACACCGTCCGCATGATGATTCGCATGTTCGACTCGGACCGTAGCGGCACCATTGGCTTCAAAGAATTTTGCGGCCTCTGGTCCTTCCTAGCCTCATGGCGCACCCTCTTCGACCGCTTCGATGTCGACCGCAGCGGTAACATCTCCCTACCAGAATTCACCGATGCCCTCATTGCTTTCCGCTATCGCCTCAGCCCACAGTTTGTCGAGTTACTATTCCGTACATATGATAAGCGCGGCACGGGCGTCATGAGCTTTGATCTTTTTGTTCAAGCTTGCATTTCTCTTAAACGCATGACGGATGTGTTTAAGAGGTATGATGATGACCGGGATGGATATATTACATTGAGCTTTGAGGACTTTTTGAGCGAGATTTTGAAGCAGATGAAATAGTTGATATGCTAGTAAGCTGGCATGCTGAAAACATGGGTGGGGGGTCTTTTTTTTTTTTTTTTTTTTTTTTTTTTTTTTTTTTTTTTTTTTTTTTTTTTCTGTACAATTTCTCATTCAAGTAAGGGAATTTTTTTGATTTTTGATTCAGAACAATGGAAATGAGAAGAGAAAATACAAAGAAAGGGCTATATTTGGTTTTTTTTTTTGTTTCAACATACCTGTTGGTAGGTTTGAAGAGGTGGACATTGATACGCAGCTGGACAGATGGATGCATGATACCCTGGGCGACGTGAGGGCGTCTCAACTGCATCTAGGAGCCTTATCTCATATACTTGTCGTTAACTTCTTTCGTTGTCTCTTCAAGAGACCTTTATTCATCATACTCATGATGGATAGGAATAAAGCAATCATTCACGTTTATTTATTATTATTATTATTATTATTATTTCATTATATGCTAAGTGAAGGGATGTCGATAGCTATCTGACTTGCCAGTTCCAAGAAAACAGCATGTAGCTAGCAATATGCCAAAAATAGTGATACAATAGACTTGCTACAAGGGCATCAAATGGAACAGTGGAATAGATTGTAAAGCCAAGTAGTGTCACAAAATTTCTCATCAGCTGGTGTACGAACGGCAAATGTTCTTGACGAGAGAGCGCGAAATTATTCAAAAATCCCAAAGCATCTGGCACTATTCTCTGATGCCGTGACGTAAGCCCTAAGTCCCAAACGCCCTCACTCGTGAGCGTGACCTCTCTAGTATATGCGTCATGTTGGGTGCCGTATGGCTTGAAGACGCTCTTCTCTCTCTGGCTTCCGCTTGGTCTAGCATGTCTTGTATCCCATGCCAAACAAAGGTCCTTCGCCGGGATCGGTTACGCTTCATGATGATCTACACAGGCTCGAGCGCCCAACGCCAGAGCTGTTTCTTGTCCGGCGGCTCGTGGATGGTTTCTGGTCTGTTCAATATCAATAGTCCAGGTCCATCATGGTGTAGACTCTGTATCAAAGCTATGTACGAGTGCTGTCAGAGGAAGTGCCGCTTCGTACACAAGATGTGAAGTTATCTAGGACTTTATGCTGCTGTATACCGTCCCGCGAAGGGAAAATATTACTGAGAGTGGCTAGTCATAGGGAGGAGGAGGAGGAGGAGGAGGAGGAGGAGGAGGAGGAGGTAGCAGTGGTAAAATTATGCTCTTATTCGTTCGGGATGATGAGGTGGCGTTGCAGAGACGATTGAGGTTGGAGTTATTGCAGGCGTAGGAATGGGTCGGTGAAAAGGAGATATACCTATAGCAGAATGTGTACATGTCGATTCTCTTTTCTGGGGACTCAAGGAGATTGTGACCTCGCCCCCTTCGCCGCCAAGGTAAGACTGAGGTACTGCCAGGCAGATAACTCCATATTGATCCCTTTGGCGTGAATCTTGCCACGCTGGAATTGTTCTGACGATGCCCTCACAAAAGTAATTCCATCTACATATTGTTTTGGCCGCTGATGATGATGATGATGATGATGATGATGATGATGATGATGATGATGATGATGATGAGATCTGGCTCGGGCAAGTCTTTCAGTGAGTAGGCATGTCGGCTCTTATGGCATGATGATGATGGTGATGGTGATGGTTATGATAACGATAAGTAAGCAGATAGGCGACGAGTAGCTTTTGGCCATTCCAACACTGGATCCAGCAGAATACAAAATGGATCTCGTATATCGCCAGCCAAGGGCTGAAAATGGAATATAAAGGAAGCATTTGAGCTGATTTTGCCATTTTTCGACGCCATGATTAATGTGTTTTAGCATAAAAATCCAGCATTTGTATGTAATATGCTAAAAGAATTACATGTATGTCATTAAACCGACTTGCGTATTTCTATATGATCCTCGGGGTATTCGCCTCACGTATCACGAACCAAAAGTAACCACAGGTTACATATGAAAGTCCAAGATGGGAAGATGTAAGACCTATAATACTCAGTTATCTTAAAGGAATGTATCAATTCCGAAGCCTAACTGCCACAATCTAGAGCTGGACAACGACATCAAGCTGGAATCAAGAACTAGCTGCATAACGGAGCACACCATGTTGTAAGTGTCATACAAATTTGAAGTGCATGAGTATTTGCTACAGGGAGAGATTACTAGATTTGGTAGTAGATGTGCATGGAGATGGCTGCTTTTGAAGCTTCGTGTAGATCATTATGGTGTATTATGACACTACAATAAGTAGATGTATGAGGGGTCAACATTCCTAGAAGTGTTTCGGGTGACCAGTGTATGGCATATTAAAGGGGCAATATCAGACTATCATCATTTAGAGGGCTTCGTCTGCATCATCAAACGAGTCACATCATCACAATTGCATGCTGAATGCGACGGGATAAGAAGTTTCTTGAGTGAGATTTGAGAGATAATCTAGAAGGTAAGGTCAATGGCTTGTAGTACGGATAGCTAATGATGATGATGATGATGATGTGGTTATTGTTGTTTTATATATAAATGCAGTTGAGAGAGGGTCATCGACTCTATTTCACGAGAATTTACGCATACCATATGCTGTATCCAATGGCCTCGGCATGACTACAAAGAATGTCGTCTATTATATTAGACATCTTTGGCTTTTCTTGGTAGGCTATAGAGCAATACACATAGAGAGCGATGAACATATGAACAATCTTAGCCTGCTACCATTGGAGGCGTTTTGCTTTCACTGGATGAAGCTGAGCTACGGGTGCTGAGGTACCTGAAGTATTCCATACTTGTACCTGTACAGCAGTCTGATTGGACCTCTTCCAGGGGTAGGCCGGGAGTGCCAGTGCAGAGTCACAGTGCGTGTGCGTGAGTCCCGCCTTCCTTCCGGTGCAGCAGGTGGTGCGTGCTCGTAGTACCTAAGGCACTTAATGAAAGGCACAAAAGTACTTGTATTTATTGGTAAGGATTGGAAGTAAAGGTACCTTCTTGTGTACCTGTAGCTATGGGTGTGCAGGAGCAGGAGCAAAAAAAAAAAAAAGCAGATGGCAGGAGTGCAGGAGCTGGGGGAGGGAGGACCCTTGAGGTAGTTTGATTGGTTGTGACTGGCTGAATCGAGGCTGGTATGCCTATACTTTGTATGGCGCGGGGTCACCGCCTTTGCTTGCAGTGTACTTGTTCCTATAAGTATGTAATACATGTACCTCTTCTTTCTTTGAACAGCCAGCCAAAGCCTGACGCATGGAACCAATCGCACACAGCCATTTAATTAGCAGCTGTGATTGGGCAAGCAGATGGGACGATAATCCAAGAATAATAAACTCCGCATTGGCTGAAGAGAAATTGTTCCCAAGCTACGGAGTACCATCTGTTATACTATTTATTTGTGGCATTGTGCCACAATGTGTTGCGTTGCGTCCGCTTTACCAGCTAAGGGGGCATATAGCAGTACTCCGTACTTGCTACCTACCTACTAGGTTACTGAGAGGTATTGAAATTCCAGAGGCAGAAGAAGAAATTTACGAGTACTAAAGTACCTAGGTACCTAGTAGCTTAGGCTTAGGTAATGATATTGGCAATACGGAGGAGTACTCCGTACTTTCTACTGCATTTGAGTCTTGAGCTTGTCAAAGCTCGTGTCCTCCGAGGCTGTGTCTTCTCCATAGGTATCTAGTACTTATTTAGGTACTCCGTATGCTCCATACCTTCAAAGTACCTAGTACTTTCCATGGCTTTTTCTGGCAAAGACTCTCGTCTCGTATAAAGAGCTCCGACAAATACACACGGACAAAACAGCGACGGGTCCTCCCTGTTGATTTGTCGCTCTGCCGCTGCCGCCGCCGGACAATACAATTAACTGTACATAATAATCACTTGTACACACCTGCGGATGTGACAAGACCCCAAAGGCCCTGTCCGATCCCCCGTCCCCGTCGGCTGCACGTCAGTTTCATGGTGTGCAGACCAGTCGGGACCCTGGCTGGCCGGTGATGTCAGTCGCCCTGTTAGGTTGGATGACGGCGCAGTGGCGCTTCCAAGGATACCTGCAATGCGGCATACTATGGGCGTGCAGCTACCACTATTCGAGAGAGAGGGAGAGAGAGGGAGAGAGAGAGAGAGAGAGAGAGAGAGAGAGAGAGAGAGAGAGAGAGAGAGAGAGAGAGAGAGAGAGAGAGAGAGAGAGAGAGAGAGAGAGAGAGAGAGAGAGAGAGAGAGAGAGAGAGAGAGAGAGAGAGAGAGAGAGAGAGAGAGAGAGAGAGAGAGAGAGAGAGAGAGAGAGAGAGAGAGAGAGAGAGAGAGAGAGAGAGAGAGAGAGAGAGAGAGAGAGAGAGAGAGAGAGAGAGAGAGAGAGAGAGAGAGAGAGAGAGAGAGAGAGAGAGAGAGAGAGAGAGAGAGAGAGAGAGAGAGAGAGAGAGAGAGAGAGAGAGAGAGAGAGAGAGAGAGAGAGAGAGAGAGAGAGAGAGAGAGAGAGAGAGAGAGAGAGAGAGAGAGAGAGAGAGAGAGAGAGAGAGAGAGAGAGAGAGAGAGAGAGAGAGAGAGAGAGAGAGAGAGAGAGAGAGAGAGAGAGAGAGAGAGAGAGAGAGAGAGAGAGAGAGAGAGAGAGAGAGAGAGAGAGAGAGAGAGAGAGAGAGAGAGAGAGAGAGAGAGAGAGAGAGAGAGAGAGAGAGAGAGAGAGAGAGAGAGAGAGAGAGAGAGAGAGAGAGAGAGAGAGAGAGAGAGAGAGAGAGAGAGAGAGAGAGAGAGAGAGAGAGAGAGAGAGAGAGAGAGAGAGAGAGAGAGAGAGAGAGAGAGAGAGAGAGAGAGAGAGAGAGAGAGAGAGAGAGAGAGAGAGAGAGAGAGAGAGAGAGAGAGGTAGCGTATACTTTTGCTTTGCTAGACCGAAGCAATTTTTTCTTCTTCTCTTTTGTTTCTTCTAGCCCACCACTGCCGCCACCATCGAGCTAACACTGCTGTTTGACTCGCAGCGCCTTCGCCGACACACCGACTGATTTGGCATGAATACATACTTATAAATAGCGGCCAACATCATTTTGAGCCCTTTATATAGACTCTATATCGGCCAGCCCGGCTTGTGAAACTGCACAATGCACAGGCACAAGGCAACTTTTACAAGGCCTCTGAGAGCCCAGCTCTGGTTGTGTGTAGCGGCGTTTTAGCTACGAGCTTAGCTTAGCTTCTCATACCTCATACATGAGAAACCCGGAAGTGGGAAAACGGCTTGGCTGACGCCCTCGGACCCGCCGGTGGCAGGCCTCAGACCCAAAAACGGCATCCATTTGGCCCGGGAACACTTTTTATCTACGCCAAGTCTACTCCGTACAGTATAAATACTGTAGCAACACTCGCATGCCAGTGTCTTTTTCTTTTGCTGCTGCTCATTTGCCTTTCTGCTTGCCTGAGTAAGGAAGGACATGCAACAGCAAGGTACGAGCATGTCATCTTCGAAATTACAAAACCACAACAGATCTCTAGGAGGGGGAGGTGAAAAAGAAGCAAACCAACTCAAGTTAATGGCCATTTTGACTCAGGACTCCGCCTAGCCAGCCGCCACGACGCCTTCTAGCACTGCAAAGTGTGAATGGTAGAGTCGTGTCGCAGTGGGCTTGGTATTATTAGTTAACTGGTAGTACGTTACTCCATACAGTATCGAGTATCGGTGACTTGCTGGTTTGAAGCTCCAGCAAGCTGATAAAGCTCCCCTGGTTCGCGAACGAGAGACCCCAGCCGAGCCTAGCTAACGGTCCCCCCCCCCCACTCACCTACCATCGTCAGTCAGCTCGAAACCTCAGCAATTCGACGGGCCTGCTTGAATCTGCAGGAAAATCGCATTGCAGCATTGCGTTGCGCGATGCCGCCCCGCCAATCCCGAGTCATTCTTTGCTCTTGTGAGATGCCATGATTTGCCACGAGATTTGACGCTTGTGAGAAAATGGCACCGGACGGACGGTGGACGAAGATGGGAATGTGTATGTACCTGCTTCTACCAACCAGGTCTTGGGTTAGTGCTAAGTAGGGTTGTGGTACCCAACACTTAGCCAACAGACCGAACAGTCGCTGGTGACAAGACAGACTTTGTGTGTGTGAGAGAGTGTGGTGTGCGTTGTGTATACAGTACAAGGAATGACAAGCGAAGTTGCTCGGTACTGGTACAGGTCGGTCATTCAAATGAGGGGTCCTTGCGAAGAGCCAAAGCGATGCCAGGCGAGGAAAGGAACAGGAAGAGAAAATTGATTGAATGAGAGGGAAAATGGAAGCTCCTAGCGGGGGCCTTTTTCCTATTGATTCCAACAAGGGGGGACGCCGCCAGAGCTTAACCCCAAGCTCCCCATTGGCTTGTTGCCACCCGCTCCTCGTCCAAGTTTGAAGCAGAAACCTCCAAGCAGATCACAAGGGACCGTCTTCTGCATGTACTGTGTTGCTGCATGCATGGGGCTCCAGTACATTCTAGGATGTCAGAAGCGCGGCTTTGCCCACATTCCTCGCTTTCCACGCCCTGTCTCTTGCTCACTCCCCCCCCCCCCCCCCCCCCCTCTTCTCATACCAGGGTGCCCTACTTGTGTTCGTTTATTCGTCCTGCAACAGCTGCTCTCTGGTGTCGATGGCGAGTATACTGTACTTTGCATCAGCCAGCCATGCGCCTCCAGTGACGGCCTTTTTTTTCTGTGCGTCTCTGCTGCCACCAGAGGTAGGCAGTACTTGCGCGGCCTTGTTTTTTTTTTTTTTTTTTGGTTTCTTTCTTTTCTTCCTTTTGCCTTTCCTAGGCCGGGCGGGCAATGCCATGCGCAGTCAGTCCCGTGAGCAGAGCCGAAATCCATCAACAAGGCCTCGGAGGCTGGCCGCCACCACTGTAACATTGAGTGCTGCGGCCAGGCCATGGGTAGCTCCTCGAATTGACGGACTTGCTACTAAGTTCTACCTTCTACCCTTAGCATTACTATTATTTTTCTAATCCCTTACCACTCACTGTACGGGATTACTTACTACAACCTTCGATCCAAATCTTATCCCCTCCCCATCTCTCCCACACATTTGACGCTTCTTTTTTCAATTTTTTTTTTTCAAGCCAAGAAAGAAACCTTGTGAGCTTTCCAAAGGGCAGAGCACGTAGCGACTTGAGCTCTCACCTGTCTCGTCTCGTCTTATCATATCTTAAAACTCATCTGCTACCTCCTCCAACTACTTACAAACTACTTCCTCTCTACCAACCTTAACTCGCCTCACCACTACCTACGCTGATATTTGTGAACCTCTTACTGTCTACCTACCCATTTACAAGCTGCTAAGGAATTGGGTCACTCTACATATATATATTTTTTTTCCTATCTCGTCACTCATCGTTACTCTCTTTCGTCCATTTATAAAGAGCGCCTCGGCCGCTGCCGTCCAATTTATTGTTTTCGGAAAACCCACTTCGCCTGCATAGTCGCATACATTATACATTTCTTTTGACATCTTTGGTTAGAAAGCTTCAAGAGTTGAAGCTTTCCCAAACGGAAACTTCCATCCGGTAATTGCATATTGTAACTTCATCATTGGCGCAACTTGTTTATTCTATTTTGTTTTTATTTTGTTTTCAACTCAAAGGAACAAGAGCAAAGATAAAAAAGGGTAAAAGTCTTGTCTGCTATCTGTTTAACCTGGGCTTCGGTCTCTCTCATTCATTTTCTTTTTGGCTGTCGCTGTTCGTACCTCTTAACCGTTCTCTCTCACAAATCAATCTTCGACGAGGAAACCGGTATCTAGGCGGCGAATCGAGCTTCAATATCCCCGTGCTCGCAGTCGCCGCCTTCGAATGAAACGACCTCGGCTGAATCTTCCTATCGGCCCAATTGAATAAAACTACCCTGCTTGATTCCGTTCTTTACGACGCCGTCGTCGCTGAATAGAGGTCTTCTCTTCTCTACTTTGGTGGGGTCAAAATGCCGCCGCGCTCGTCCCTTACTTCTTCCTTCTCCATCACAGACTCCAACAATGAGGTTGTCTGTCCGCTCAGAAATCAAGATGGCTCAAGCTGTCGCAAACGATGCATCGGCGTGAGTACTGATTTACCCTGTTCATGTTGCTCCCCTGCCTGCAGCTATCCGCTCCCCTCAGCCCGCCCTTTTTTTTTTTTTTGTGCTCCAGTCTGCCTTGCTCTGCCCTTTGTTCGATCCCTCTGCTTGTACCGCTAGAAAGGCTTTCTGCGTTACACACGCACCAGCCTCCGCCACCACCAGCCTCACCGACAGTCCTTTCATAGCACTACGTACCGTATCGCAGACCTCTAATGTAATGTCCTAAATCATAGGAAAAGAGATATCGATCTATGCAGGAGCATATCCGTCGAGCACACCCTGAACATTACATCTCCAAGCTCCCTGCGACCGAAGAAAGCTTCCTGCTCATGATTAGCACTCCGCCTCAGGATCGGCGTCAGCTTGAAGGGACACCAACAGCCACTCAAAGTTTGTTCCCACTATTGCCCTTATTTTGACGCTCTCTTCTTTGCCTCCATGGCTAATGCCTTGCCAAGGTTTTCATGATCGCCATTCATTTTATAGAGACGAATCGAGTAATCCTGGTACACCGCGGCACGGAGAAGATCAGCCGCTACCTGGTACCAGCTCGATCCTCGGAACTGCCACTGCGGCAGCCGTGCTGGCAGAACTACATGGTGTAAAATCTGAGAGAGAGCTGGATATGGATGGTGTAAGTGAAAGACAGGCTTCCGCGAAATACCCCGCGGCCTATCGATAGATACCTCTTATCTAGGTACCGTATCTATCACCTCGCGATGATAGCGGTTGATAACGAGAAGCCCCGCGACGCAACCTTAAGATATCCGCTAACGCTATAACTTCTTGTTACTCTAGGGCTATTATTCCGACTTAGATGGCCGACGCAGACCTAGAAAGTCTATCGAATTGCCCCCTCTAAATCTCAGTAACATTACGAGCGATCCATATTCGTCTAATAGGCAACGCGAAACTCTCCCTTCTCTCCTAGCAGCTTCACCACCTGGGCGGTCGTCAACTTTGCCTCCGCTGCAGCGCCCACTGGGGCCGAGTCGGCCCCGTAAGCAGTCTGTGTCGAAGAAAAGTCGAGAATCACACCACAAGAAAAAGCCTTCGCGTGGCTCTGCCGCTGATTGGCTTCGGCGCATTCAAAACGAAGAACGAACCAGACCAGGCGGCAATGATAGGAAAGCTCTTTCTGCTGAGCCCTCTGCAGATTATGGGAAGCGCTGGGAAGACTTAATCGACGCGGCAGACCAGGCTGCATCCGCCGCAGGAGACGTTGACGAGGATCGCACGCCTGTAAGTTATTAACAGATTGAATTATGGCAGACTAGACGTTGCTAATCTGGGACATTTTCCTATACAGATGCCCCATTCTCCCGTTTCAATTCACCGGGCATCACTTCCTCCCTTCAGTCATCACCATTTTCAGCCCGCTAGTAGCAATTACCAAGCTTCTCCCTTGCAGCAGGCTTTGACGCCACCCTCGTACAACCAGGACGTAATTGAGCCCTTTCCCTCAGTCGAAAGCGGCGAAAGCGGAGAAAATTTCCACATTGGATCTCGCGGGTTGACAGACTCATCTCCGAGTTACAGCTCACAAAACATTCAAATATATTGCGCTGCTTGCCACGGCATCTCTTTACTCAAGAACTCATATGCATGTACCGAATGCATCTGCGGGCTGTGCTCGACTTGCGTTGAGGTCCTCATGTCTGAGCATGGCGCTCGAAGGAAGTGTCCGCGTTGTGCGACCATTGGTGGCCGATACAAACCTTTCCAGCTTGATATTAGATGATTGATACTTGGTTAACCATCAAACGGCCTCTCTCTCTCCTTTCTCTTCCTGCCCTATTGTGTGGATAACCCCTTTTTTAACAAAAAAGAAATTTCCCCCGTCATTCTTTTCTTATATATGGCGCTCAAATAAACCGGCCACTGGCAGGCGCATTGGGAAGCATGATACAGGTCTATTATTTTCCTTTCCTTGCCTTTCCCACCTCGGAGCAATGGCCTCTGTTGCACCCGTTTTGGAAATAGTTTCCAATTCGGTCGGTTTCTTTTCCCCAGGGAGGGGGGGATTTTCTTTCTTCTTTTTCTTATTTTCTTCTCTCTTCCCTTCTGGATGAGAACTTTTTTCTCCTTTTCGTGGTTGATAAATCGGGTTCCAAAGTATTGCGGCGTTTTTTTTTTCTTGAATTGTTTATTTTTTTTTTTTGACTTACACTGGATCGGATGGACATCTTTTGGGTAAACTGGCTGGCACAGCTGCATGTTATTATGAATGCTTTTACGGACTTTCAATCTATCAGATTTGGGTCATGATTATACGACGGGTCGGTCATTATGGATAGGGATGATTAAGACAGTCAAATGAAGAATATGTTACGTTTTTTTTTTTTTTTTTTTTTTTTTTTTTTGGTATAGTTGTGAACTACACGCCGAATTGATGTCAAATCTCCATAATATCATTGTAACGCCATTCTCCTATCCAATAAACTAGTATCTGTGCGCTCTCGTCGACAGATTATCTTGTTATACCAATTAATAGATAATGATAGAAGAAAAGAAAAACGAAGGCTCCTGCTCTTATTTGCCTTTTTTCTCCTTCTCCTGTTCTAGGAGTGCATTTCTTACTGCTGCCCTCATATTTCGACTGCCACCAAGCTTAGGGCCCTTGAGAACATTTTCTGACTGCTGTTTCTGCTGCTGTTGTTGCGTTACAGTGCGCTTCTTCTTCTTGCGACGCAAGGCTTGGTCATTATAGAATTGCTTACGGAATTGTTCGGCAAGGCGGTCATCAGCAGAAGGATCTGCGCCAGGAACGGAGGAAGTAGTAGGTATGGAGGACGCAGTGGGCACATCGTAGACGTCGACTGCCGGTGATGAAATGTTAGCCAAACCCCATCTGACGACATTTGGAGGAGAGAGAGAGAGAGAAATAAGAAGTGCTTACGGCGGTTTTCGTGGAGGAATTGCTCGACTAGTGCGTCGCGCGCAATGTCTTCGCTATTACGACGGTTACGACCACGACGAGCTGGTTTCGTAGGCTTTTCGACACGGTGGCGCTTATTGCCGTCGTAAAGATTAGTCGTATCGACTTCGACGAGTTTGCCGTGGCGAGTAGGTTGATCGCGCCACTTATCTGATCGGCCTGATCCATTTGCGCTGGCGCCGCCGTTGGGGTCATGAGGACGAGGATTTGCTAAAGAAAATGATGAAAGAGGGAGCTGTTGTTGTTGTTGTTGTTGTTGTTGTTGTTGTGAGGAAGTGCCTTTGGGGATGTTGGCATCGCGACTAGCTAGGCGAGATTCTATATATGCATTCCTGAATGATTAGTCGACGTTTTGGAGAGGGATAAAGAAAAGGTTTTGGTTTTCAAATGGGCAAAAAGAAGAAAAAAGAGAAAAAAGAAGAAGAAAAAAGCTGAGAGGCGTACATGTGCTTGTCATCGAGGATGGTGAGAAGGCCGGTTTGATGCATGAAGCGGTTGGTGATGCCTCCTACGATGCGATCGTGTGCTGCACCGTCTTTATCCTGATCCCTCAGGACCAATGCATGCTCTGAATCATCTTCGCCGTTGCCGCCATTGGATCGGCCTTCTGATGACCGGAATCCGACGCCCCCTCGACGAGCGGCCCGGCGCGCATTGCGGAGGCGCAGAGCAGCTGCTACGGTTGATTCTCCCACTGTCTGCTCATTGTTGTCATCGCCTTCATCTTCATCTTCATCATCATCATCTTCTTCTTCTTCTTCTTCTTCATTTTCGATGTGATTTCCTTGATGATAAGAGTTATGCGCTTCTCTTGCGCCAGTATCATCCGCACCTCGTCCTGGTTCAGTATCTTTTGGGCCTGACACGCGTGGTAGTATTGCTACTACATCATCATCATCATAAGTTCCTTCATCTATAGCTCGTTGGCGATAGGCTTTTCTTTTTTTGCCGGTGGCGCGGAAACGAATTGGTTCTAATGGCTGGTTGATTTGATCTTGTTCTGCTTGTAGAATATCCATGTTGTTTGTTTGTTTGTTGTTTGTTGCAAGAAGACGAAGATAATTTTCGGCAGTGGGTTGGGATTCTCCCAAGGCATTTGTTTGTTTAGGAAGGGGGCAAAACTAGTGACTTCATAGGGTGTTTTAGATTTCCGACGATTAGCCGATGGCTAGATGACTTAAATCAATGAACGGAACCTGGGACTATGAGAATCTATCTTGATCCTGACATTAAGAGATAAATCGGATTCTTCATTTGAAAATGGACAAAAGAGTAAGAGCTTGAGATATTTATATATATATATTTTAAATACTGTTTCTTACTAATTCTTATAGGTATACTTTGAAGTTCATGGGTTTGTACAAGGTATCTTCTCAGCCATCAGAAACCCCCCCCCCCATTTCGCGTAGATTGTGCAATGCAACTGACATTCATACTAAAGGCGTGGGCTTTCGGTATAATTAATTCAGTTTGGATAGTGGATTTCATCTTTAGAGACTAATAGATTGTAGCTACTTTACGAGAAAGAAGGCTCATCAGTATGGCGTCACTGGATGGTGTCGAAATACTGTCAATGACACAGTAAGATACAATACAACCCTCTCCACGACCATGTACATTGACAAGCTCATGCTTACCCTATATAGGTCGAGGGCGAAGCCCAGGGCAATGAGGATATCATGCAAAAGTTCTTCAAGGATATTGATCAAGGCCCAGATCACGCAAAAGTCACCAATGTCGTCAAGGAAGACCGTGACGTGGTGGAAGGAGAAGGCCCTTTCGAAGTCCGACGCTGAAATTGCTGTGATATATACTCCCGTACCTTGAGACCCACGCCATGCTAAGCAATCTATATAAAAATTAAAAAAAGAGAAGAAAAAAGAAAAAAAAAGAAGAAGAAAATGAGTTATACAATCGCCTTATCTCATCATGTCATCCCGTTCCAACGCCTAGAATCCTCTCCCCCGCCTCTTTATTACCGGTTTCTTCACGACACCCTGTGTGACGAACTTCTTCTCTTCTGTGTCTGCTTTTTTCTTGGTCGTCCGTTCTGCCTCTACCTGTTTGCGCTCTTCGTCAAGGCGTTTATCCTCTGCCATCTTAGCCTCAATCTCCATCTTACGATTGAATTCTGTTTCCGTAATGCGTTTATCTCTTATTGAGTAACCCTTCTCTTTGATAGAGTAGAAGACGCCACCGAGATCTGCTAGCCAGTGAGGATCGACTGCTGTGACTGTGGAAACGTAGACTTTGGATGTGAGGATCAGTTCGTGATATACAATATAATCCGGCGGATGACCAGCATATAAAGCACTTGTGGGGTGTAGTTGGACGCCGAGGTTTGTTCGCAAATTGGTATACTCGCCAGACCCTTTATATTTGGCAGCCTGGTGGTAGTATCCAGAGCAGATACACTTGCGAATGACATCCCAATCCATGCCACAACTGATGAATTGCATCTTTTGCATCTTCACAATGTCCAGGAGCTGCTCTCGAATTTCTTTAGCTCGGCGAAGAGATTTAGCGTGAAGGAAATGCCTAATGCACCATCCATCTGAATAGCCATTGGCTTTCCATGCTGAATATACTTGGAGGTAAGTGAGATGGTCTGATTCATGGACCCAAAACTTCTCTCGCTGCGTATCGGCTTCGTCTTGTCGTTCCTTTGGTCGATAAAACACGTTTGGAACCGACAGCATAGATACAATCGTAATCATCTCTTCACTACATCCGTACTCCTCGGCAGTAATGAGTAACTTGGCCAAGGAAGGGTCCATGGGGAACGCGCTCATCTTACGTCCGAGCTCGGTCAATTCCCCCAAATTGTCCAGAGCTCCTAGAGCCCACAGATCGAACATGGAGGTGGAGATGGTATCCTGTGGAGGTGGATCCATAAAATCGAAATCCAGCAGGTCCTTGACTCCAAGCGATTTCAACATCAGTACAGTATTGGATAGGTTTGTCCGTTGAATCTCTGGGATAGTCTGAATATACAGCTCTTCTTTGAAGGCCTTTTCTGTAAAGAGCCGAAACGCTTTTCCTGGCCCTGTTCGACCGGCACGACCTGAACGCTGTCCTGCATTGGCCTGGGAGATTGGTGTGATCTGAAGTGTATCCATGCCCATTTTTGGGTTATACACTTTCATCTTTGAGTAGCCCGCGTCAACCACATATTTAATGCCGTCTACAGTCAAACTTGTCTCGGCAATGTTTGTCGCGACAATACATTTGCGAACTCCTGGAGCCGCCCTGTCGAAAATCTTGGCTTGGAGATCTGCTGGCATCTGACTGTAGATTGGTAATATGCTCAGCTTTGGCGGATCATTTAGGGCGTCCAATCGTTTCTGAACCAAGTCGCAGGTAATTTCAATGTCTTCCTGACCTGTCATGAAGACAAGAATATCACCAGCATCCATTGATACGTGAATGGCCAACACCTGTTGAACTGCCTGATCCACGTAGTCTTCGACAGGAGACCGGTGGAACATGACGTCGACGGGAAAAGTCCTTCCCGGGATCGTGAATTCGGGAGCACCGCCAAAAAAGTCGGAGAATTTCTTTGCATTCATCGTTGCAGATGTGACAATAAGCTTCAAATCACGCCGCCTTTGCAGTATTTTCTTAAACAGTCCCATTAAGATGTCAGTGTTCAAAGCCCGCTCGTGTGCTTCGTCCATGATGATGCAGGAGTACCTGTCCAAGTCAGGTTCGTTTAGTGATTCTCGAAGTAGAATTCCGTCCGTCAAGTACTTGATGGTGGTATCGGTGCTTGTGCAGTCCTCGAATCGAATCGCATATCCGACTGTGCTTCCTAATTTCACTTCCATCTCTTCAGCTACACGCTTTGCGACACTCATGGCAGCCACTCGTCGTGGCTGCGTACATCCAATCATGCCAGTTTTCCCGTAGCCGTCTTCATACAGAAACTGAGTCAGCTGGGTTGTTTTGCCTGAGCCCGTTTCACCAATCACAATGATGACCTGATTCTCTCGTATTACTCGAAGAAGGTCTTCGCGAACTGCAAAGGCTGGCAGAAACTCTCGTTGCTCGCGCAATGTCTTGCTTTTGCTGAAATCACTGGCCCCTTCCTCGTTTTTGATGTGTTGACTGAATTTGTTCCCCTTACGTTCACTTTTTTCGAGATCTTCCTCAGCGGCTATTGGTAATGCACTATCTCCATCCTCTTCCTTGGCTCCCATAATGTTCCCAAGAGTTGTGCCCGTAATGCTCGTGGCTTCGTGTGCCTGCTTCTGCCGCTCTCTCTGCTGACGAGCTTCCTTCACCACCTTGCTTCCCTTCCGGCTAAAGACGGCCATGTCACTCTGATAGTCCCTGACAGCTGGAACAGGTTCAAGTTGTTTGGTGAAAATTGTCTTGCCATCTAGAAACGGCGGCCGCAAATCGTGAACGAGCAAGTGAATTCGCGTGGCTTCCTCATCGTCGAAATCGGCAGCCAAATCTCTTCTCTGTGCTACACCAGAGACAAGCATACGGTTTGTCTCCCAAGCATCATTTTCTCTCCGTCTTTGTTCTTGTCTGACATCATATCGACTAGTCATCTTTTCGACCTTTGCTGTTTCTTGTTGCTGACTTTCCCACGCCGAAAGTTCATAGGATGCAAATGGATTATAGGTTTCGTCGCCAAATGTGTGCCCTCCAAATTCATCGCCGCCATACCAGTCGCGATCTAACGCTAATGAATCTTCCTCCGTTGGTTGCGGCTGCTCCAGCTCTCGAGGAGGTGTCGGCGCATATCGAGACTGGCCGCGTGGTGTAGAGCTTCGAGATCCATCCTGATACCTTCCCTTGGACCGAGAAAATTCAAGCTTTCTCCTCTTAGGGTTGAATCCATCATAATCTGCTTCTGAAACCATGATTCGAGTTCGCTGGGGTCCCTGTGAATGGGATTTGCGAGACGGTAATGCGCTGGGTGTTTACGCGACAAACTTGGAGTTACATATGTAAATCTATTGAAGCGAGGTTTCTCCGAATTCGTGGGAAGCTACTCCGAACTCCGTACTACATTGTAAGGAAGCTTATCGATAAACCCCACCATTGAATTTTTTGGGCGAAATATTTTGAAAAGAAGTTCGCGAAAAGATTGAGTTAAGTTGCATTGAAAAGAAATTCAAGATACCCCAGACATTCGCACCATGTCTATGATCACCGCTGCCCGGTGGGTGCCGCGAGGCTTTGCAGCACAATTTCCTCAAATATATAAGCTTGACGAATCTGAATTTGAGAGAATAGCTGGATTGGCTAAGCTACAGCTTGACGATGCAGAAGAAGATTTGAAGGAAGCTCAAGAAGATGGCGAAGAGGCAGAAGAAGAGAGCGCGGACAAAGATGAGGATATGAGCGACAAAGAGGAAAAATCCAAGCCAGTTGCCAAGTAAATTTATCCAATAATGGTTTTTCTCTTCAAATATTACGGACCTCTTGCTAACAGCCTAATCAGGTTCGACGACGATGATCTAAAAGAGTACGACCTAGAACACTACGACGACGACAATGAGGATGATGCACCTGTAGCCAACGGTAGCATGGGCATGTTTGGAAATGTCAAGTCGCTAGCATATTATGAATCGAACAAGGAGGACCCTTATATCACACTGCCCGATGAGGAGGATGATGAGGAACAAGAGGATCTCCAAGTCTTGGCAACAGATAACTTGATCCTATCAGCAAAGGTTGAGGATGAATTGGCCCATCTGGAGGTCTATGTATACGAAGATGAAAGCGATAACCTCTACGTGCATCACGATATCATGCTGCCAGCAATTCCCCTTTGCTTAGAGTGGTTAGACATTCCCGTCAACAACTCAGGGGATGTACCCAAGGATGCCAGGGGTAACTTTGTCGCTGTGGGCACTATGGATCCGGATATCGAGATCTGGGATCTTGACACGATCGATTCCATGTATCCCAATGCCATTCTCGGCCAAGGCGCAAATCCTGACTCGGGTGAAAAGAAGAAGAAGAAGAAGAAGAAGAAGAAGGCCAAGTCAAACGACGACTATCATGTGGATGCTGTCCTATCTCTCGCGGCCAACCGCCAGCACCGAAATCTACTAGCTTCGGCCTCTGCAGATAAGACAATCAAACTCTGGGATCTCAATACGGCAAAGTGTGCCAAGTCATATTCGTACCACACTGACAAAGTGTGTTCCCTCGCCTGGCACTCTGCCGAACCTACAGTACTGCTCAGCGGAAGCTATGATCGAACCGTAGTAGCCGCCGATATGAGGGCTCCAGATGCAAAGGTGCCACGATGGGGTGTCGAGAGCGATGTCGAGAATATTCGATGGGACCCTCACGACCAAAACTACTTTTACGTCTCAACAGAAAACGGCATCATTCACTATCATGATGTCCGCAATGCCCCCTCAAAACCGGAAGCAACCAAGGCGGTCTGGACCCTGCAGGCTCACGATGACTCCGTCTCATCGTTTGACATTAACAGCGTGATTCCGGGATTCATGGCCACGGGATCAACTGACAAGACAGTGAAGCTATGGAACATTCAGCCGACGGGCCCTTCACTTGTTGTCTCCCGGAACCTTGATGTGGGCAAGGTGTTTGCTACAACGTTTGCTCCCGACCCAGAGGTGGCCTTCCGACTAGCAGTCGCTGGCAGCTCCGGAAGCATGCATGTATGGGATACCAGCACCAATCCCGGTGTCCGGAATGCGTTTGCCCAACGCGTCCCTGCACAGAAGGAGGGTGTTGAAGACCGATTGATTAGGGTAGAAGACGATGAGAGCAGTTCAAGTGAGGAGGAGGGAGAAGGTGAAAATAATGATGGGTCACAGGAGGAAGCCGAGTCCATGGATGAGGATTAAACAAGACGCTTCATGTAGAGCCCCTGGTTGATGAAGAGGTTTTGTGTATCTGGAACGCGGCGTTGGTTTAATCGTGTAATCTTGAGGATCTGTCAGACCTGTAGATACTGTTGTTTATTGGCATGACTAGAAGAGTTCAATATGCATTTTGAGTTTGGAATAAAACTATTAACCGGCAGTAAAATTGTTTGATATTCCAAGTACGTGAAAGCTCTCTTTAAATACAAGTTCTATAATGATGATTAAAAAGTTGAGGCAATATTTTCTACTGATTTACCTTGTAATGGTTCAGGGGTTCTCAACGCCCATGAGGCTAATATTTGAAACAGCTGGAAACGTTTTTTTAGGGATTTTCTATCCAGCACCCCAACTTTACTATCCAACACCCCAACGCCACACCTGGTGTAGCGTTCTATCCGGTGTCGCCGGAATTAGTGTGCCATACAGTAAAATAATAGATATAAAATAAAATCGCAATTTATTAATTAATTAATTATTATAATAATATATTATTATAATTAAATAAAAGCTTTTTTAAATATTATTTTCTTTATTATATAGAATTCTATAATATTTCTTTCTTTAAAATATAATAATTATTTAATATAATATTTATTATATAAAGATATTAAAATAATTATTAAATTAATTTTATTAATAATATATTTAAATTTAATTATAATCTTAAATAAAAAGCTTAAAATTAATAAAAAGCTTAAAGTTAATAAATTTAATTAAATAATATATTAATAAACTTAAAGCTATAATTAATTAAAAAAAAAAGTATTATTAAATTATTAAATTTATTAAAAATTATATTTTATATTAAATAATTAATTAAAAAAATTATTTATA